>CM068350.1:30208800-30496300 GCA_034769755.1 Odontamblyopus lacepedii
CGGGTACAGATGTGAGCTGTGGAGACATTTTTTGCTCTCCTATTTCTGCCAGACAGCGGGGGGCTATTTGGAATGGAGCAAAGTAATAACCTCCATTTGTTCCCTCTTGTCCGTGGGCTTATGAAAAACGCCTTTACAACTTGCTTTGCCTTAACTGGGTTTTCTGGGGGATTTTCAAGTTTGGCAACTTGTCACTGGAATTGGAGCAGCTGGAAATATGATGTCCGGGTCATGGCTTTCTCTGCTAGTTCAATATGTTTCTGTGTGATTGAGGCAGGCCCGGCGGAGGAGATTTGGACTATTAATAAAGCCTCTGGTGATACCTCCCCTTGCACATATTGTACTCTACTGTCAGGGAAGTGTAACACCAACTTTTTTTTTCTGCACTACAGTAGTGCACTGAATTTTACTTAAAGCCATTTCTATATTTTACCAGTCTGGCTCGAAAGAACTTTTGCTGCCATTTCCCCAGAACACATATATATTAACAACATTTGTGTGGAAATTACTAAATCATTGTGTGAAGATTTTGTGGTGTGTTTATTTGTCAGGGTAGGTGGCAGACCCTCCATCAGAAATGTACCATACTGTGAAATGGGTTCTAGCAAAAAGACTATTGCTAATATGCAGATGTTTTGTGTTAGTCCATGATAGGTGCAGTGTGATTGTAACTATCACTTAATATTGTCATAGAAACGATCAGATCCTGCCCCATCAGCACACTCTACAATCTGAAGACAACTTTACTTTGTTTTGATTTAGAAAGAACTGTAAAAAGTTTTATGGCATATTTTGCAGAATGTTTTGGAATAGATGCAATACCCCAATGATCTCAATTGTACAAAGGATTTCTAGCTTTTGTGTCAATCTTATATGTTATTAAAAAGTATATCTGAAAAATATATAGAACTGAATCCTAAAATTTCTTAAAATACATAGAGATTTTGCATTGAGTCACTGATTGTGTTGGCAGCACATGTTAATCTACTTGTTAAGGACATAAGCAAGCAAACTCCACACTGCAAACGGTATTTTACCTATGATGCAACAAAATTGGCAAAATGCAAACAGCTTTTTTAAATTCTTTGAGAAGACAATTCTGGATTAATGGATTGACGAAACAATCATGAATGAACCAAAAATACAACTACAGGCATGTTTTTGATGAATGGACAACAATATAACGTGGTCAAGAGCTCAAAAACCCAATTCTGCATGTGTTCTCACATTCAGGTCTGGTTGTGTCTGCTGCCCCTGGAGACATAGGCCAGACCACTCAGCTCTATCACTATCAATTATCTTTGAACAGCTCCGATCATCACCTCAATTATCTGTTGTCCGGCCCAACCAATGGGGCTTTTACCAACTATAACTTCTCTGTGGATGGACACAGAATAACAACAGTGATGGTATAAAGGTGGAATACCAAAAATGTAGAATAGATTTCAGCAATAAAACAAGGTATAAGGTGGATAGCTTTAGTTTTCTTGTTGATGATCACCTGCTTGTCTCCATGGAGATGTTATTGGATTGTTTGGAATGTTCCATAGTATCACATTAAATTCATCTCTCTCCATAAAGACAAACCGTGATGGCAACAGGCCAGGTTAGCAATAAAAACACCTGTAATTGAATACATGGAAAATAAGTATGTTCAAAGTTGAAAACCAGAGCTACTTCATTTTAAACTGTCTACAGACATTGAAATTTATTCTTCTCTATCCTAACACATTCCCAGTATCCTAATTATCCACCACAATGGGCTTAAGCTTGTTTCACAACCAGGCCAGAGCAGAGTTTTGCAACTACATAACCTGCATCAGTGAAACAACAGTACTTCCTGGTTTTATAATGCATAAAATGAACTGTAATTAGTTACAAACAGCACTCAACACACAGCTGTCTTTGAGCAGCTTTTACAATATATTTGTACTTGGGCAAAACAAATTTAACTTTATTGTATGAAAAAAATCCTCAAGCAACAACAACTTCATAGAGACAAGCAGCTGATAGACGCCATGAGAAAAGTTACATGGAGCCCCTTTAAATCTGTAAAACTACACAGACACACTGACATTAGCACAAACAGTTAAGAATCTTCAGAAAGTCATAGATGTTGATGCAAGCGCACACCCTAAAAAGCCATGTTATTGAGTAAAGATGCAAGATGGAACATTTAATGCTATACCAGGACATCCCAGACAAAACAATAACAAGCAGGTGGAGGACTCTTCACCAGAAAAGCTACATGGTGCCCCTTTAAATCAGTGTGTAAAACTATACATGGACACACTCATATTGGCACAAACAGCTAAAGAACCCCTCACAGAATCTTCAGAAAGCCTCAGATGTTGATGCTAGCACACACCCAAACCCCATCCCACCTCCTCCTTTCGAAAAGCCATTTACTGACCGCGTACGAGGTGTCAAGATCCAAAGTGAATCTAAGAAGCCGCTTGATGTGCTATCTCTCTCCTCCCTTCTCTCCGCTGTCTCTCCCTCTCTCTTCCAGGCCGAGAGAAACTCATTTACCCTGCAAATCCAAATACACGCGCCGAGAGGCAAAATGTATTCATACCACAGGTGATCTTATTACAGGCGCGGTAAACTGAGCAATGAGAACATCATCCGCCACAAATGACACCTAAACACATATTGACGATGGGAAAAAAGTAATACCATCTGCATAATCAGAGGAAAAAGCATCTAGCTATCATTGTAGGGGAAATGAAATGAATCAGAAAGTTCAGTGCCACCTGGTCGGCCTGTTTATGCACAATACAGGATTCGATTTGCAGGCACCGCAGATCTACATGTTGTTAGCGCGTGAGAAATAAGCAAGTAAGGTTATGTTTTGGAGCTATTAGCCAACGCAAATAAGAGGGAAATAAACTGCTGCAAAGTGGGATCTAATGTACTTGAAATTATAACTGCACCAAGGGGCTATAATGTTGTACCATAGACTTCATTACAATACAACTAGTGACAATAGTGCGATCCAGAACATTTATATACTGTAGCTGAATCTAGAGTAACAACAGAAACTGGTCATATCCTCACAGTGCATTTCTGAGCTGTGTTTCTATAGATAACGGCATTGAGTCATGAGTGCAGCCATGTCCAAACTTTTTCCACCGAGGGCTGCTTATAAAAATATATCTATAGTGGATGGCCGCAGACAAGACTTTCAGATAGATTTCTTTTTACATAAGTTTGACAACACCCTTAAGAAGTCTTGGAACACACATTTTAGGTCTGTATCACAATGCAATGAGATGTTTTTGAGGTTGAAGTGATGGACATGGTTGAATTTGAAGTAAAAAGTACTGCCTGTGATCATTTGTTGAACTCTGTACTCTAAATCACTAACTACAAACAAACTACTTGTAATATCCAATTCCCTGCTCACACATGTATATAGGTGTAAATATGTCGCTTGAAAAAATTGAAAGAACTATTTTTATCTTTTATCTTATTGTATTTATTTGATTCTAACTACATGTTCTTGGTCGGTTGCATCTGTAACAAAGAAAATTTCTCCTCGGGGATGAATAAAAGTAATTCTGATTCTGATTGGTCAAATTCCGGGACATAGTTTGGACGTTTGGTTAGTGCTTCAGCCTCACAGTAAAAAAGGTCCATTTCCTCTGTCTCTGTGTGGAATTTGCATGTTCTGACTGTGCCTACGTTTTACCAAGATGTTTTTTTTTTTTTGTGTGCCTTAGGGATGTTCACCAAACTGCTTGTGTGCATGGAGAAAGATAAGACAAAAGCCCCACTGTGGGACATTCCAGGTAAAACAATGACATCTCTTGGAGGCAAGCAGGTGGTGGACCCTACACCAGAAAAGATTGACAGATACACTATTGATCAAGAGGGAAATTCAAGTTTATAATTCAACTATCAAGCCCTGAAGAAGGTATCTGGTTGGTAGCGAAACAACACTAGTCCAGCTGTTTTCTTTAATTCATTTATAATATCTTATTCCTGGATCAGTTAATTCAAGTATCAATATTCCCACTGCATCTCAGTCAGAAAAGTTGGTGGTGCAGTTTCATGGGTGACAAAAGCCATAGTTTAAAAACACCTCTGCGTTTGTGATCCATATTTTCCACTATGTTATTGTTGTGTGGGGCTGGTGCATCTGTTAACTTTAAATAATACAAAATTCTGGCTCACAAAGACAAATTATTATTCTGCAGAAATTCAGGGCCACCCAGCCAGCTAGCCAAGCCATTAGCATTTTCCTCTTTGTTCCCATCTATAAACATTTTTGTTGTCCTGAAGGGTCATCTCTGTATTCCTGCGTCTCTCCTCTCCTTCGTAATGAATGAGTGTAATTACCAGGTCTGATTGGTTGGAAGGTCATTGGGAATCCTGTAATTTTTCACTTATGTTAAGCTTGTGTTTGTGATGAATGTACCCAACCTTTCTGCATCCCTCTTTAGATTACTCTGCCCATAGAAATGCATCCACAAATTAAGCTGTTCATTGAGCACTGCTGCTGGCTGGCCATGGGTGCGTTTATACAGGTAAACAAATGGAAAGAGGTGGGGCACTGTTTTTAATGCCTGTCCCGTGGTTACACAAGGGAGAACGGGCTGTGCATAACTTTACATTTAATTCACTTTAAGTTTAGTCAGGATTTCGGACTCAATTTTAACAACAGGTAAATATAGCTCTTAAAGGTGCACTGTGTAACCTTTCTGGTGGAGGGTACATCATCTGCTTGCCTCCATGATGTTGAATGTCCTACAGTATAGCATTACATTCATATCTTGCGTCTGTACAATTAAATTCAAGGGTTTTTTATGTGTGTTGTATACAGTAGATAAGTCAGCAAAGCAAAGAAATGTTATGGAGACAAGCAGGTGTTGGACCCACCATAACAAATGTTACAGAGTGCACCTTTAAAGGCAACACTGAAATACATTAACTGAAACATATAGTAAAATATATTTACGTAAAATAGAATTTAAGCCCTCAAAATCCTATCGCTACGCATTATTGGTCCCAACTTTTAAAACTAAGGTTATATCCACTTCTCAGTCACATATTCTTACATTTGTTCATATTGCCAGTAGAAATTTGTTGTATTTTCAAACTTCCTGGCGATTTAATCAACAGATAAACCCTGTTTTGAAGCCTGCAAAAACGTAATTTAGTTTTTAGTTTGAAAAGAAATAGAAAACAGCTGATTTGGTATAGGATTCTTTGGTCAACAAACACATAAAGGTGCCCTTCTTCAGTTTCCAGTGGCCAAAGGACAATAGTCCCTAAGAAACACTGTAATTTATTCTTAACCTGACATTTAATCCACTTTGGTCATGATTTTGGTTACATTTTAACAACTGGTAAATACAGGTTTCGTAGGCAACACTGAAATATAGTAATTGAAACAATAAAATGGAACTTAAACCTTCAAAATCCTATCACCGTGGATTATGGGTCCCAACTTTAGAAACTACGGTGATGGATCCTCTTCTTACTCACATAATATTTTACATCTGTCCATAAACAGGGAAATAGCCACACAGAAACTATGTATTTACGACCTGTCTAATCCACGGTGACTGGAGTAGACCGTGTGGAAAAAGTGTTTTGCCCAGGGACACGACGACATTATGCTAACATGACAAGTGAATGCTCACTCCAGTGGCACTACTGTTGTCCAGTATTATGAAATTGGGTCTAATGTGTATTTAAATCAATACTGATAGATTCATGTAATATTTTAAAAGTATGCATGCTGTCGTCAGAAGAATCAGATACTAATCATCAATACTAAAACTAGCATCAAAACTCATTTGAGCAAGTTTAGTGTTCAAAAAAGCCACATCAACAGGCCAGAAATGAACCTTTCCTGAATAGCTTTAGAATGATATTGAGCTGTATCTGAACAAGTATAAGAGTGCATAGACTAGTATAACCACTACAGAATCTACCTGGACGACTGAGGGATTACACAAATATAAGGTCACATGACAATATAATAAAAATAATGGTGAAAATGTGGTGATTTAATACTGAGAATGACATTCTACCATCTAAATAAAGTTTTTATGATAACCATGGTATCATAATCAGTATTCAGTACTGAGTCTATTCCTTACTATTGAAATCAAGTTTGAAAATTTAGTATTGTGACACTAACTCATGTTATTCTGTAGTTTCATACATTTTTGTCCCTATACAGTATATCATAAAAAATGGTTTTACACTCACCCTCAGCATATGTATGGACTTTTCTTTTCTAACCTGGAGTCTATTCCCCCCAAACTCTAAACACTCTCTGTCTCTCTTAGTCCATTTTCCAATTTTCCAAACTTTCTCCGGCCCCCGCGGCCCTCTAATGCCAGTGTTTGGTTGGGGTTTTTGTTCTGTCGGTTGAATTAGTGGCCTGTCAGAGATGGTTGTGCTGCAGGGCTCTGGCAGCTGCCCCATCCACTCCACAGCCAATCAGCCTCACACTCACCTGTCCATTGTCCATGAAGGAGGATGGGAGCGATGGAAGGGCAGGGACATCACTGCGGAGATCAGGCTTCACGGGCTGCACGATGGAGGGATGAGGGCCTGACGGATACACCACAGAGATGGGTTTTTGATGAGAGGGAGTGGAGAGAGAACTTAGAGACAGACAATAACACAGCGAGGGAGGTCTTTACTGTAGAAGTACCCCAAATGACTTTTGAGAAACTAATGCTCATCAAAAGTAAGAGCTGGTTTTAATGTTCTAACATATTGTGGTTTTTCAACATTCAAGTGATTTAAAATGAAAGTAAAAAGTTAGTAATAGTAGTAATTTTAGTGTGTACATTTTTGGCTGCTGGATTTGCACTCAAAATCAAAGTGGGTACTGGGTTTGACTCCCTGTGTGCAGTTTGCATGTTTCTATCTGTGTCTGGGCAGCTTTCCTCCAGGCACTCTGATTTTCATCAACGCAAAAAATGCAAAATAATAAAAAAAAAAACCTCTAGCTAAGGTCGTTGTTGCCAAGTCTATCTCAAAGATCTGGAGATGGGTCCACAGGAGTTGGACTACGGCACCCATTGTTCCTGAGAGGATGCTCCAGCAGCAGTGAAGGATGGGTCAAACGCAGGGAACAAATTTTACTATGGGACACGTTTTCGCCAGTCTGCTTCAGGGCAACTGTGGCTATAATAGTATTTTACCACCACCAGTTATGGAGTGAATGAATAATGCTCTGTAAATAATGCTCTGTAAAGAGTCTTTGTGACATAAGTCTGTGGAAAGTGCTGTATAAATAAACACTTATTACGTACTTACAATAAATCTATCTGAAAGGTGCACTACTTCTTCTTCCTAAAGGTAACTTCTAAGGTGGAGGGTCGACTACTTACTTGTCTCCATGGAGATGTTATTTCTTTACAGCAAATGTTCCACAGTATGGCATTGAACTTTTCTGCCTTGCATGAGTTTTTTTCTTTTCTTTTCTGCCTTCAGTTATAGGTGTTTCATAGCTCAAAAATACTTTGAAAAATATGAATTCTTACCCTGGGGCGGCTTGTTTCTCCATAGATATATGCAGTAACTTGTCTCCATTGTGTATGTACAAGTTTATTTCCATAAAGTAGAAAATTCATCCTAAAAATTCACCTAAAAAGACCTGAAAAGTTACACAAGGCACCTTTAACCTTCTTTGGACATTATTTACATTTTATCATCCTTAATAATCATGTGCTTTGGTAATCTTTGCATCTTGTGCTGTCTAGTGAACATGTTTTCCTACAATTCTTGTTTAATCAGAGTACAAGTTTGAGTGAACAGAAGATACCACCCCACTACAGTATGCTCACTGTCACTGTGCACATTTTGGCCCTGCAGCTTTCTCTCCCCTGTACTACTTTAGCTCTCTCTGCTCATAGTTTCTCTTACAATTGGCTTTGGTGTTGTACTCGGGGGTTTTGTTGCACTCCTCACTCTTTCACTCTCTTCTTCCACAATCACAGTTCTGACAGGAGGGCCGGGGCCATGATGGACGATGCCCTCGTACAGTCCGACAACATTTTCTCTCTGTCCCTGAAGCGAGATCCGACCGCATCAGACCTGGCCCGGCGCTGGCTCCTCTCAGTGTTTGTGAGGTCCAATTGCTGTGCTCACTCACCCCTCTCGCGACCCCCATATCGGCCACGCTGGGCTTGTGCAAACTGGAGCTGACCACACGGACCCCTCTTCTCAAAATCTGCACCTCGCTCCTCGTTCCTTCGGTCTGTCATGCACAAGCCAAATAGAAATATGAAATCATAACGGGGGTGAATGTAGATGCAAGGACGCAGAGGGTAAAGATTACAAACAAGAGCTGAAACAATTTTATTTGTGTCAAAATCAGAAAACTTTACTTGTTCCTCTGGCATTGGTTGACATTTTTGTACCATGTGATTTTTTTAGGCAAGTACTTATCAACACCAACTTTTCTGAGGGTCGGGCGTTTGGCTGTCTCAAAGGAGGTTTCATTGTTTGCGTGAAATGTTCCATAGTGTGTCATTAAACACGTTTGGTTCTGTAGACACAAGCACATGACGTGGCCAGACCAAGTTAGTGGTCAGATCTGTGCAAAGACCCCACTCACAGTAAGAATGCATGAATTTCAGAGTATTTTTAAGAAATAAAATACCTGTAGTTGTATGTATGCAAGCTACATTGGTTTAATGCCATACTGTGGGACATTCTAAGCAAAGCAATAGAATAGAAAATTATTATTTTTTTACTTACTTTATTATTACTTGACTTTATTTATTACTTTATTTATCTTATTTCATCTGATCCAAATATATCCCATAATAATACTATACAATAATCTCCAAAAGCTGTAACTTTAGCAAACAATTTAGTCCTTGTAATTCTTCTTTCATGGCACATAAAAAGCCTCCACAACTTAATTCAATCTCATTAATTTGATAATGCTTAATCAATGAGCCCTGGCGTGTTAAAAGGTCTGGTTCAAACATTGATTACTGTCTTTCACCTGATGCCCCACCATGACCCGGGGGAGGTAACTTATCATCATCATTGGCCTTAAGCTGCTGTAAGACGCTTGGTTCATGTGATGCCAACATTCGGGAATCTCTCTAGTTTAAAATGAGCCGAATCCTATGGTGGAATTTGCTGTTTACCTGTCAGGCCGCAGATTTGTTGACCTGGTTTATGGTTAATATCTCTGTAATTCCTGGGCATATCCACAAACTGGCACAAAGTTCTTGTCGTCTCTGTCAACATAAATAAGCAAAAGTGAAGTGAAAGTATTTCATGGTGCCATTGTTCAACTCCAAAGACATGATTTTTGTCCACTGAAAAGACTTAAAGCCTTAAATAACTTAAAGAAGAGTAACATGGAGTTTTTAGCGGAATTCCATACAAATAATAAGGTTCAATGTTTGGGTTTTATTATTTTTTAGGATATTCCTTAAAAACTGTAAATCTCCCATAGAGTTTTATATATATATATATATATATATATATATATATATATATATATATATATATATATATATATATATATATATATATATATATATATATAGTCCTTTACCCATTTGAGATTATAACATCTTCAAATCTAGAAGCTATCGGAGGGTTTCTTTGTCAGGTAAAAATCATCCTGGCACTCGTGCTTCTATTGTTGCTACAGCACCACACACAGATACGCTTTAGTCACACACGCACCAGCACAAACCCCAGTCCACACATCTTCAGCCTTAATCCAATTTGTTCAGTCGCCTTGTCTCAGCCGGCACAAAATTAAAGGCCTGCTCCCACAAAAACACCTCACATTTCCAAGGTATTGGCTGCCCTGCAAGACTAGAAACTTCATTTATTCTGGCTAACTTCTCAATTATCTTCCCAGTAGTGGAGACGTGTAAAAAGTGCAAAAATCAATACGATTCCATTCCCCTCGTATTGGAAAGGGGGAAATTAATGAGATAGGACACTCTCTTAATCAGAAATAAATGTTTTAATTCAGATAATGACATAGTTTTCCCTTGCAGAAGGATGACAAATGCCGAGGTGCTCTGAGCCCCACCAAGGAGCCGTTTCAATTTTATTGTAAATATAAAAGGTATTGATCGGTGAGATGTACAAACCCTATTGCTTACAAAAGCCATTCAGGGGGACTGGGAAAACTATTAAGCGGTGGGTCAGAAATCAATAAACAACACTAAGAGGTGGCTGTGCCTGGCCTCTGTGTGTGATCCGTGTGGAGCCAAATGGCAGAGTTAGTGACAGGCGCTGCGGCAGGAGCAGTGCTGAGGATGACAGGGTCAGATGGTTAATGTGGCACAGGCCCTGACAGGTCCACAGCCCACCTCCGAGCGCCCGGCGTGACAAGCTGCCATTTAAACAGACACTGACTCATCAGCCTGTCGCTATAGTTAGTGTTTGAGGGAGACAGCCTCACTGACAGCCTGCATTCTGCTCCAGCACAGTTCTGTATTCATCTCTATTTCTTTTTCTCCCCTTTTGTCTTCTACACTAAAGGTCCCCCCTCTCTGTTTTGCATCCAGCTCAGATTGTGGAGGCAGCACTAGTTACATATGCATGTGTGATGGTGGAATAAACCACTGAGAGAGAACAAGCTGTTTGCATTTGGAAACCTCTGGCCTGAATGCATAAGTTCAACACATTGATTGCAAACACTGCTTTTTGCTTTAACATTTGTACTCTATTTCCAATCTTAAAATGTGTAGATTTGTCTGATTTTGTTTGTCTAAATGTTACAACAGAACTACAACCAATAAAATTACACTAACTACAGTAATTAGAAGCTGTCTGGCTTAATAAATTAAGCTTGGGTTAAATGCACTAGAGTAAATACAGACTTTCAGTTTTTAGAAAGTTGTACATTTTGAAATGTAACAAATTTGTGTCATTATATTGTTGTTCTTTTTTCATTACCGTTATTAGATAAATTGAGTGATTTTTTTAGGAGCAGTTGTGAGCCTGGGGGATGGACTGGTGTTGATTTAGGAAACAAGAAAAGAGGAAAAGTTGCGTTATTGAAGCATTAATTATGGGGAAAAAACAGACAAAGTGCCCAGCCTACCAGGTCAGATGACTTAACCCCAG
This sequence comes from Odontamblyopus lacepedii, assembly GCA_034769755.1. NCBI lineage: Eukaryota > Metazoa > Chordata > Actinopteri > Gobiiformes > Gobiidae > Odontamblyopus > Odontamblyopus lacepedii. The sequence continues at coordinate 30,219,886 of CM068350.1, forward strand.
ATCTATGCACTGCACCAGGTCAGAGCCCTCTGGCAATGCAGACACTGGCACTCAATGATTAAAAAAAACAATATTAATTAAAGGATTTATAAATAGTTAGATTATTCGTGTTATTTATTTTCAAGCCAACACAGACAAGCCATACATATAAATAGATGCCATATTCTATCCAGGCTTCTTAAAAAACATGTAATACTTCCAGTGTGCCACCTCTGGGATGAGGCCAGAGCTATCTTTGCAAACATTGTAAATTGATAAATCATTGAAAGACGCTATGGGACTGCATCTGTGGGGAGATGCTAAGCAGGCTTAAGGGGATCAGTGTGTGAGTATTGCCATCTTCAGCAGGGAACATCACTACATCCGCCAGACAGATAGATAAATAAATCCAGGCGTATGCGTCTGTATACAAATGAGTGTAGCAGTAAAAAACAGGCATAGGGAGCCCACAGTCCAGATGCCACGGGCTAAAGAGGTATCGAAGAGGATATAGCAGAAAATCCCACGCCATCTCCTGCTGCGTTCAGGAGACAGTGATGAGATTTGGGAAGGGTCAGCGGCACCCATCAGTATAGGTGAAGTGTTTAGTGGGAGTGTTTCGGCACCCCCTCCTCTCCGGGTGTCATCCCAGTGTCAGGCTCATCTCCCAGGCTGATGATGAGGGGGTGCAGGGCCCAAAGGTGCTGTCTCCCTCCGCAGGTGTGGCTGCTTTGACCCTGCATTGTAATTCCTGCCTAATGCCCCACGTCCCCAACAAAGCCCAAATCTGTGGCACACTCAGACCCCACTTGACCCCCGCAACCCAACACAATGCAATTGGCTGTGTCATTATATGAGGGTGGCTCTGTCCCATCTCTCCCTACATGCAACGCAGGACTGTATAAATTGATTTCCAGCAGCGGGTAAGGCCCCTGTGCATCCCTCCCCAGCCCCAGTGAGGAAAATGAGAAAAAAAATGACAAGGCGAGAGAGGTCATCCCATGTCTTGGATGATATCAGGGGAAAATGGGTCCAAACAGGCACGGAAAAAATATTTATCTACAGCTCCATCTGAATTTCCATTTAACAGCAGCGGGTTGGTGGTTTCAAAAAAAGAATAGTGTAACAAGTAGCGCTACTAACACATGCAAAAAAACCTCTATTAATGTCCAGTCTGAGTATCTTAAAGAACAGATTATAAAAATATGAGTACAATATATTGAGTAAAGTCAAACAATAACATCTAAAAATGCCTCAGAATATGCAGCATTTTGTATTTAACCAAAATTTACACTGAATCGTCAGTTTGAATGCCATCTGCACATGCATAATGGTTCAAGCACAAATATTGCTTGGGAGTCTACTTACTGCATAGTTAGTGCCCTTATTTTTTTTTAATATAGTTGAAATATTGATGCATTGTTTTCAAAATCAACGAAACAGAACAAAAAGTCTAAATGAATGTCTACACATGCATAAATGGTTATAGCACAAAGATTGTTTGGGAGTCTACTTACTGGATAGTTAATGTCCAGTATTGTTTATAATATAGTTGAAATGTTGATGCATTTTTTTCATAATTAACAAAACAGAACAAAAAGTCTAATGTCTACACAAAGCACAAAGATAACACAAAGATTGCGTGCGAGTCTAGTTATTGTATGGTTTTTAATATACTAGTTGAAATATTAGTTTTTTTCATGATAAACAAAAAACAACAAAATTAGCAAAGTGTAAATGAACTAAATTAACACCAAAACACACATAGACATATAGTTGAATACATGCGCCAATAAAAACTGGGTTGCCTCAGTGTAGGAGTGCTAGTTTCTACATTTTTACAAAATTAGGGTGCATGTCAGCAGTCTTATATAATCCCCTGTACTTCTGATAGTTATACGTATGTTTAGCTTTACAATACTTAACTAAATTAGGACTGTTTCTATAATAATCAGCATTTTAAAACGAACTATGAACTCACTGAATGGGAAAAAGTCTCAGGAAGCTGAAACCCATGAACACTTAAAAGCAAAGAAAGATAATACTTAACTAAAATACTTAACTACTTTGAATTCTAGCTGCTAACTTTTACCAGTAGGATGACCCAGGTTTCTTTATGCTTTATGGCAGAACAAACTCCTCATTCTTCACGGCTCTGATGTATATGGTGACCGTGACTAGTCCATAACTCAGGCTAAAGAACACAGGCACTTTCCACACTTTGTTGTCTCACCAAAGAGGAGACCTTCGCGGCGTGGAGCTCCTCAGCTACAGACAATTTATGATGTAGTGACACCAGCAGAGGGTGTGATTTATAGTTTAATTTGCTGTGGTAATGGACAGAGGATAATAACATGTAAAATATTAATCAATGTGTAGCAACAGCAGACATCATTTGCTAAGCTTGTTATCCGCTGCTCTGCCCCTGACAGTGAACAATTAAAATGACATGAGGAAAACAAGGCAGTGGGGCAGAGGACGTGGGCCAGGCCTACAGGGCACTGAGCACTCAACCACCACGTGCTGATAAATAAAGTGTAGTGTTAATCATCTTTAACAAGCATTCAATCAGTGTTTTTTATATGCTAATTAAAAAAACAACAACGAAAAAATCTGATATACCTTGTGAATTATATAAATATTTCAGATGAGCTAAAAATGTATTATATGAATACACATATAACTAATCCTATGCATAAAAACAATGTCTGCATTTGTGTATTTTTAAGATTTGGTTTTGTTTTAGCAAAGATTAACATTATTTAAAACCAAGACTGACAACTTAGATTCATATTGGGCCTTGTTGCTGAACAAGCAAAAATAAATAAATAATAAATAAATAAAATGTAATTTGTGATATCACCACTAAGGGCCACCAAAAGTGCCAAAAATGTTGTTCCCTATTTAACCAAAATCGTAGCAGTAATGAGCAGTGACCAGTAAATTATTTATTAGAGCAATAGTATTTAATCTCCATATGTTTGTGATTTTTTTCTACTTTTGCCATTGAGTTACAATAATGAACAGTGCATTTTGTATATTACTACAGTGCCTTAGTGTGTACACATAAGGGTTATCCAAGAAATTCATACCCTGATATTAATTGATAAAACTAACATCAAATCTAGATACTCATTTGAGCAGGTATCAATACTGGAAAAAGTCACATAGGATAAAACTGGAGCATTCCTGTTTATCAAGTTTAACATGTTTTTGATCTACAGCATAACCAGCATAAGACCACAAAGAAACTTTCATTAATGTGTGTTGCAAATTGCATTTTCTTTTTTTGAATTATCATCAAACCATTCCCTAAGTAACCAAATCAACTGACCACGCTAGTAATACCTTTTTTACCTTCTCTTCATCTTATCAGTCCCTCCTCTTTAAAAAGCACAAACAAATTACCTTAAGCCTGATCCCAGCTCTCAAAAATCTCATCCAGCAGGTTGACCTTTGTTTAGCGAGTGGGTTGATAAATGAGCTCTGGACCAGTGCGAGCCCAGTGCAGCTCTGTGTATGTGACTGATGTCTACATAATTAAGGTGCAGTGGTTTAGCCCCAGTGATGAAGTGTGTGTATGATTAGGGCTGTTACGGGGACCGGTCTAACCTTGTAGGAGCTACGCTGAGACACTGGTAATATCCCCTCTCTGCTCAGGCCGCCATGATGGATTGGAATCGCACTCTTCGCTTGAAATTACAAAAAGCAGCAGTGCCTGGACAAAAAACACACATATCCAGGTTTGTGAATGAAGAGAAAGAAAAGAGAGACCGTTAACACAGGAATAAACAATTTAAAACAAAATATTTAGTCTTTTGAATGGGAAAAAGTCCTCAAAATGTTGCACATAACATAAAGCTGAAACCCGTGAATATTTAAAAGCATAAAATGACAGAAATGGAAAAAACAGAAAACATTTGCCTCCTTAAGTATTTAAAATTTGTTTCATAGTACAACAAATTATGAAATGCACAAAACAAAACTAAATAGTTGTGTATGCTAATATACTATACCTTAAACTTTAAATACAAGTGTTATTTGTAAAGTATTATTATTCATTTGTAATTTTGATGTTATTGTACAGTATGTCTACAGTAATAGTGACAAGCTGGACTTAAAATTGCTATAACAGTATCAGAATAAAAAAGTGTAGTTGTTAAATGGTTATTTTTAGCCATGCACTGATGTTAGACCCTCCATGTCCGTGCAGTGCTGTGTGGATGGGGGAGGCAGACTCAGTCAATAGACACTGGGCTGTAAGGTCATAGTGGAGATGAGCTCGGGACCACCAGAGCTTTAACCAGAAACCCCTCTCAAAAATTCAATTACAGCCTCCAAGAAAATTAATAAATCCCCTTTTCTGTTGCAAGGTACAAAAATTTGTCAACCTGTCCATTCTTCGTGCATCTCCCCCTGACCCCGCTCAATTACTTTGCTTGTAAATAGTTTTTATACATGTTCAAATAATTGCTCATCCTAATGTGCAGTGATCTGTATTCGTCATGCTCCGTGGCACCGAGCCCATCACTCCACACCGCCACCCAGAGCCATTTTGCTGCCGTGGCTGTAAGTGAAATTGAAATTGAAGTTATAATTGATATCGGGGCCCATCACCATAATGGGTTCATCATAGCGCCATCTAAAATATTAATTTTCTAATTATGGATAAATGATCAGACAAGCTGAGCCGGCGCTGGCTGTGGAGCCCCTGGGAGCTGGAGCGATGCGGATGGGAGGACAGGGCCTTGTAAAGCCCACAAATCTTCTGTAATCCTCTCCCGCTCAGCACCCCAGCTCACTTCCCCCCATAATGGTTAAATAATAGTTAAGAATCAGGCTGTTAAGCTCAATTTTCTCTGTAGCGCTCTCTCTTTCTTCTGCTCCTTTTATGTTTGTATGGGCTGCCAGAGCATTGTTCAGTGCGTTGAGTGATCCTTTTTTCCACATTTGCCTTCTGTCTCTGGAAGAGTTTAAACTGGCCCCACACACACTGGGCTGTGTCAGAGGGGGGCCCTGCTGCACTGTTTAATTACAATCACTTAGCAAACCAATGAGGCTACTTTACTATACATCTATTTGCACAGACAACTCCTGATTACCCGTACACATGTGTTGATTTTATTTGCATATTCCACTCCATACTTGAATAGTGCAAAAAATATAATAAAAAATAAATAAATAAACAAAAACATGCACACGCTTTCACACATTTTCCAATAACGTTTCTGTATCTACGTACAAATGTCAGCTAGGTCATTAAAATCAACCTTTCCACGTGGCAGATAGCAGCAAAATGGAAGTGTCCTCTTTATGTGGGTATTTAGAAAGGAGGACACACTCACACACGCACACATATTGAAGAATTAAACATGCTTTGGTAGAACGTAAATTTCCGTTTTATGTGGCAATACTTTCTGCTAATTGTTTCCCTGCACCTTGATCCCATAATTAGCCCTTTACTGATTACCTAATTAGCCAGTAGCAGAAGGGCAGGTTGACGGCAACATTTGAGCCATCGTTCAAAGCTTCATTATCCCGCTCAAAGTCACTCTCTCCACTGCCCCCTCCCTCCTCCTCCAAGTACTGCGGCCCTATCTCCTCCTGCCTTGAGCTATTCCACAAACTGAAGTGACAGAAATGCATAATTCTAATTTTGAGTAACTGTTTTGCACTAATCTTTCATTTGGTGATATGCAGAATAAAAGGTATAACTCAAAAGGTATATGTTGTGGAACTTGAAAATCATCATGTCTTTCATTTGGTGATATGAAATGTAGGTTTCAAACTGTAGTTAGCAAGAAAAAATGCAGTCCTTGGTAAGTGGTAATTTTTCTGCTTTGACTATGAGTAAACCTGGACTAGAACAGAACTAAACCAAGTCTACATCAGGGCTAAACTGGGCCAAACTGGGCTACCTCCTCCTGTCTCTAGCTTTTCCACAAACTGATAGGAGCAGCTCGAGTATGTGGACCACAGCGCTCCCACACCCCTCTGCATTTGTCAAGCTGTCCGTTACAATGGCAAGTTAGCCACATCGCCACTTCCCCCTGACAGCCAAGTTTATACTGCGATGGGAAGCTGCATGTTGAGAAGCAAGGGACAGAATGGCTAAACAGCAGAAAAGGAAAGATGGAAGCTGTGTGAGATATGAACTCAACGAAAAATTAAAAAGCACTGAATTTTAAGTCATAGTCAAGTAAATGATGACTGAAATCTTAAAAAACGCACATTATAAATCTGCTAGTCTATTTCATTCTTTTTTGTTCTTATAAGGGTGCAATTTAACAGTATTGAAAAGTAACTAAAATATATGTGCCAAAAATACACAATTCTTACTGCAGTTAGTCTTTCATTTGGTGATTTCAGAAAACAGCTACTTTCCTAAAATCAAATGGTATTTATTTCAAAACTTGAAATTAAGGCTTTAAACAGCACAGTTGGCTAGAAAAAAATAAAACATAACTGTTGTGGTAAGTGTATGTAATTTTTACGTGTCTAATTTAAACTAGACTAGGATTAAACCCGGAACTAAACATGGACTAGACAAGGACTAAACCAGGACTAGAACAGGACCAAACCAAGTCTACATCAGGACTAAACCAGACCATACCCAAGTTAATGCTTTTCTTTTCTTGTCAAATGAATCAATGAAAAACATAGACGCTGCTACCATGAACTGGGTAACAGTGTCGCAAATGTGCGGTAATTGAAATAGGAAACAATTAGGAAATAGAAAGCCGAGCAAAACTATAGGACTATTTTATATCACATCTCTTTCTGCAGATACAAAGCCATTATTCAAGTTAAAAAGTTAAAGATTACAACTTCTTCTTTCAAAATGGTACTCAAGCCAATTAGCTGAGTAAAATATGCAGTTAATTTCCACAAATGTAAAAATGAGACAATGAGAATGGGAAGCTAAAGGCATAGGGAAAGTCATAATTTATCAGCAGTGTCTTTGATTTGCACTGGCGCTCTTGTCTGGTGGTAAGATATATGTCGCGGTGCAGGAAGTAGCAGAGGAGGGGGGTAGGGTAGAGGGAGAGGATCAGCTCTCTCTGCCCCATCGCCCGAGGCCTCTCCTGGGCTTGTTCAGGTGGATGGACCCTCTCCTCATTTGGATCACAGTGGGAACCTCCAGACGCCGCAGTGCTTAGGGCCCCAGGGACGCTCTCTCATCGCAACTCATCCTTACAACATTTCTCTTGGGTTTTTCCCTCCGTCCTCTTCCCAGCAGGACAGACTTGGGGTTAGCCGTTTGACTCCACATAGCGGGACAACATGGTGAATCGCTAATCCAATTCTGGGGCCCCTGTGTGTCAGCGGGGTAGCCTCTGTGTTCCTGTCATGCTTCATTAGGCACATTAAGGGCCATTTTCTATTTGTCTGCAGGTTAATGTTCTCACTGACACATGGAACACCTACAGGGCTGGTCAAGAGGGCAGTAGAGGGGGCTAGAGAGCACTGAAGAAACTGAAAATATTTAAGGAATAAATTGTGGTGATATAAAAAAGTCTATGTGATGGAAGTTAACAGGATGAAGTGCTTACAAACAAAATATCTGTTGTTTATCCTTTTTAATTCTGTCTCACTCAAAATATGCTAATAAAAAATGCTCAACTAATAACAGGACTGTCTGACCATAATTGTAACTGATTTACTGTGACTTAACCATTAACCCTAAGCAAAAATATGAATTACTAGTATTGTTTCAGAATTTTATAACAAGTTTTGCAATTTAATGCAGTACAAATAATTCTGCTTTATGACTTAAAGGTGCACCATGTAACTTTTCCAGAGGTGGTTTGGCTTTGTGCTTATTTTATGGAGATTTTCCTTTTCCAATGTCCAGATAAATGTGTTAATCTGCATGAATCAAGGAGAGCAGATGATGCCATCAGGCCAAGTTCCTGATCATATCCGTGGAGAGGCAGCCTTCTCGCATGTTTCTGGGTATTTCTGAGCAATAAAGACACCCATAATAAAATAAATGCTTCATAGATACGTTTAATGCCATACTGTGAAACAATATATTAAAATAAATATCTTCATGGAAATAGACTAATATTAACCTTCCAAGAAAAAGTTACATAGTGCATAATTAATTAAATGACCCTAACAAGTATTTTCATCCCACTCTCCCTGCCTGCAGTACCCGTGTGAATGATGTCCTCAGGTAAAAGTAAAAAGTTAACAGTGTACATTCCAGACAGCCTCCAGTTCAAACAATCCCGTATTGTGTGAGTTTCCTTCCTGGCCGGGGCCATGCTGAGCGGGCCGCCTGGTGATCAGATGGATCTCCCTAAGCTGGCGGTGCATCTGCTGTGACTATATCACAGAGTCTAATTGGCATGAAAAGAGCCACGCAGAGAGCTGTTGGCGAGCGGACTGTCCCATTATCCCTGCGGACATCTCATTTAGGGGGAGTCATGCAGGGAAGCAGCACAGATGCATGGGTGAACATCTCTGACAGAACATGTCCTCAAACGCTGCTTTAGTGACGCTTGTTCAAAAAGCACTGGGCCGTGGGGTAAAGGGGGCCATATATCTATAGTACAAGGGGTCAGAAACACACAGGGTTTTTATAGCAAGGGCTTGTGTATAGGAATATGTATAGGAATAAGAAACACTATGGAAAAATAAACATAAAACAACTATGATAAACATAAAAGAACAAAGATTATATTATATATAGTCATGCACATTATTGGTTACTGAAGAATGTGTTGATGTTACACTCCACTATTGGGTGGTGCAAGAGACAGTTTTTCATTAAGATTCAGGTTTCATTTTTTAATTTTAAGGTTTTTGCAAGGACCATTCCCCATTCAAAAGATATATTTTAATTTAAATGTCATTACTGCTGATAACAGGACTGCTGTCACACCAAATCTTTCAAATTGTGAAAATAATAGAGAGAAATATTGTCAAATGCTGAACCAATTATTTCCATAAGTGATTAATCATGTTATCAACTGACTGTAGACATATCATTGGGCTAAGATAAGATGATGCCAGTAGAAACCCACCCACAGTGGTTGCTTTGTTTAAAGGGAATCAAGAGTCAATAACTCAGTCAGTTTTGTCCAGCTCTCTTCTCTTGGACTATAGTATACACATATAGTTCATGTCCCAGCGCCAAACCTTGACTCCAGAACAGGCATGCACGGCCTTTATGCACACCGCTCATTACCACCACTAAATAAAGATGGATGACCAGCAATATTGTCACAGATTTGTTTCCCATTACACTCAGGTCAGTGGTGATTCAATCGAGTCTACTCCCCTGAGTGTGAGTACAGTTACCAACATATTATAGTTCATCAACAAGAAGCTAACAAATAGCCCTGTACCTCCCCCTCCCTCCTCCCCGTTGGAGCCATGATGCCGGACGTTCGTTTTTAACTGTCACCTTCACAAGTATAACTGGAACACAGAACACTATAAGCCCCCTCCTCTCCACTCTATACTGCTCTATTACCCCTGAGAGGGCTGGGGTCTACTCAAGCAATCCAGGCCTGAGGCAAAGCAACATGATGTATGTGAGAACTTGCATGTGTGCAATGTGCAATATGTATGCAGAAAAAGGCCTTTCACACCAGCTTAGAGCGCCACAGTTATGGTGATGCATAGAGGCTACATAGTGTTTTGTGTAGGACGTCTTCTGAAGCCACTGTAAAGAGACTGTGCTGTTCTGTGTGTTTCAGTCAGGGCCAGAGGCAGCTTCTCCTCAGCCTGCAGTGTTTTCATATGGCTGCCGCTACATGACTGTCTAAGCGCTCAGATACATCACAGTGTTGCATGTATGACTCAACAATACGACATTTTTAACACACAAACTTAAGTCTAAAATCAAACGAACCCAATAACACATGTAGATAAGAAATGTACCACTAGACTATGATGCATTATTACACAGTTTTCAGAATATTTATTTATATTTTCCTTTCGGATCAATAAAGTATCTACATGTATCTATGAATACATCTAATAACTGAAAAAAGTGCTGATTTAAGTTAATATGATTGACACATTTAAACAGTATTGGTTGAATTTGAGTTATGCAAGTTATTATGCTGCAGTGGATGATACTAGTTTGTAATAGAGTTGTCAAAAGTGCTGAAAATCAGATACTAGTTGATACCAAAACTAATATCAAAACTAGGTACTCATTTGAGCAGGTATTGATTCTGCAAAGAATCACATTAACGCAACATTTAGCTTTCCTGGACGATTGATTTTGAGCTTCATCAGAATGAATATAAAGTCTTTGTGCGAAGATAATGCATTATTATTTTGTATATTAAAATTACTCTCGCATATTTTCACTACAAAAGGAGAGTTTATCTTCACTGCTATAAAGTATTTAGTTGATTCCTCTGTGTCTAAAGTGAGTTTGAAATTTCTATATCATGACATAACTAGTTTGTACTCCACCAGACTCATAGCAAAAGTCAATTAAAAATTTTGGTCTTATTCTCTAGACCCTGCTGCATCTGTAGGTGTCATTGGCTCTGTCTTTGGCCAATCAGAAAAACATACAAACTGCCTAAATCATGTTCTTATATATATTTATTTATTTTATTTTCATAAAAACCCTGAAAAATGACCTGGACAATTATGCTAAGAGGTTGATCTTGCAATTTAGTCAATTGCAAATGCTAAAACACACCAAAGAACCACACATCTAACCCACAAAAAAACAAACAAAAAAATACATTACACACTATTATTAAATTCCATTAATTTAATGCTAGGGCTGTTCCTATGTACCTTCAGTTACAGAGAGGCAGAAAAGATGAGGAGTGACTACAGCAAACTGTCTGCTTTGGTATGCCCCTGTGAGCTCCCATGATGCATTAGTGAGGCAGAGGATGAATGAATGAGCGCTGCACACACACAGAGCTCCAATAGTTTCTTCAGTTCCTCCTTATCGATTTCTGGAGGAAATATAGAAGAGTAGAGCAGAGAGGGAGGAGGACCGCACAGATATTAAGTCTTTTCCTCCTATCTTTTCAAAAAATCTTTAATCAATGTTTAAGTGAAATACTAACATGCTTCGTGACGTGACCTTTTAGCCCTCTTATGAGTAATGCGCTAAGGTCATGCAGAGTCCTAATCACAAATTGGACTAAAAGATAAAAAAAAAGAAGGTGTACCACAGTTAATGGCCACCAATGAACTGTTGGTAGTTGACCTTTGACAACAAATCTCTGTTTAAAGCACTGGTCGGAGTAGACTCTTTTACTGCGCAAAGTGAAGGACAAAACCTTGAGAGGAGCTGCATCTCAAAGCATAAAGAATACGCAAAAGATATGAGGTAGGGCTGAGCAATATGGGAAAAATATCTCTTTTTTTTATATAACCATTGTGAATAGATTTGCGATTTATGGTTTGATAATTTTATGTTTTACGAATAGGATTCTATTCAAAGTTCACATAAATAAATGCATTCAGAAGAACTGACTGAAATATGAACTAATACAAAAATTATTTCAGAAAATGTTTGTACAGGTCTAAATTACAGAGTCAGTGATTTAAATTCAGAATAAGATTATATTAATATTAATATTCTGTTGTTTGTGGAAGAAATTTTAGAGTAACTATCAGTGTTTATGTATTGTCTGGAAAAGAGGGCAGAGATTACGCTTCTTTTTGCTCCTTTTCATTCATTTCTTGTATGTTTAATGTTATGACACACTTATACTTCCATATATACTTCATCCAGGTAGAATCCATGGAAAAAGGAGAAATTCAATTTGTCAGCTGGACAAATGGATAAAATGGCTAAACCTTTGTCCAGTTGACAAATTAACAAACATACTTTATGAATGAAATAAATAAAACAAATAAAAAAATTAATTATGCTACTAAAATGACAGTCTTTGCGATTTGCCAGTTGCGTCCATTTAAACTGCAATTCAGATTTGATTGTGATTAATCTTGCTGATCTAGTAAAGTACACTCAAAAACAAAAGTAGATGCGGTACATCTTGTGCACAAATATGGCTGTGTGTGGGATGATATATGGCGATATGGGGGACACATGTCTACCGGGACAGGGCAAAAGGGACGATTTGTGAGCATACGAGAGCCTGGCGTATAATGATAAATATGAAATCAATATAGTGACCTTAATTTGCCCAAAGCATAACTCTGATGTAGTACACGGTGTTTCGATTAAAGGGGGTATAAAAAGATGGTTTGTGCATGCGGGGAGGGCAAAGAGGCCGTGCCCTTTTGAACCCTGGCGCTCGGTGCAGAGTGTGGCGATCATAAAAGAACAACTGCCCCTGTTTGGTCATTCACCAAACTGGGCCTCTCGTGCCTTAATGCCCCATAAACGAACAAGCGGCTCCTGATGGCTTATGGGTAATAATGTCACGCCTCAAGACGTTTTTTAAAAAGAGCAAGCGAATGATAGCTATGTGTTCCGCAACGCTGGCAACATTATGGCAGCAGAGGAGAAAATATAATAGCTTGAATATGCTATGAATAACAAAGGCTGTCAATACTCACCTCCAGAGGAATTGCTGATCAGACGCAGTTCACGTCAAAGTGTACGTGTGGATGGGCCAATTTATGATTTGTGTCTGCACATAACAGGGGTAGGAGCCATTTGGTGTGATATGTAATCCTCTACTACAGTTTCAGTTTGTGGCCAAACTGCGCATATGTGGAAGTGGTGTTCTTAGCATTTACATATAAGAAAATGGCTATGGGTTATGGAATATTTTACTGTAATTTAATGAAACTAGTTTTGAAATCTTAAAAAGGTGTTTGTACAAGTTAATAAAGAAAAGTGAAGTCATTGTACATATGTAATGTAGTTGTTTTGTCTGTGCTGTGTTTGTGTAAACATTTTTGATGAAAAAAGTGTGCAAATAAATGCAATAAATACAAGGAATAATAATCTAAATAATCTTGTATCTACTTGTTAATAGGGCCCTCGTTTAACTTTGAAAAATGTTTGCTCGAAAATAATCCAGAATCATCATTAAAGGTGGGGCAATCAAAAATCTATTTTGTTCTGAATATGCAAAATATTTATATATATTTATAATTACAAGTTAAGTACATAAAATAGCTGATTAAAACAAACAAATAAATAAATATATAAAATTTCAGAAACTTCCAAATAAGGGTAAAAGTTATAAGTGATATTTGTTTACTTTTCTGAAAGCTTAAAACTTTTATAGTAGTAATTTGCTACTGCTACTTAAATCTCCTCTAGTCCAAAATAATAATAATACTTTTTGTCAATATTGGCCATCATTACCAATACCCATACCTAGAGTATTATCACATTACAATATTACTGGTATAACTCCAAATGCAATAAACTTTAAAAATCTATTTATTTGGCACCTATTTACATATTTAGAGGCAATAGTATTGAGGGCAGAGGAGAGAGGAATTTGACTTAAAGATGTTCTGTAACTGAGTAACTCTAATGATCTCACACAGTCCCACAGAGCTGATCATAAAAGGCCCTAAATGAGCCCCATCTTCTGTGGCAGTGCCCCTGGGCTGCCTCACACAATAAGACCATTGGCTCAGAGCTTAGTCCTTAAAACAACACGCCACTCAATGATCCCAATGATCCTGGTCCAGACAATGGAGGAACACATCAGTCAAGCCTGTGTGGGAGGAGGGACAGCAGGGGGACAGCAGGGGGACAATGGACCCCCGTGGAGCTGTCCAGTTAGAGACGTTCCCAACAGAAGAGGTCTTTACACAGTGAGGTATGGAGGAGAGGGAGGGATGGACCAGAGGAGGAGGAAGTGCACTTTCCACAAACTGTCAACAACTTTCTATAAACAAAAGTATAGCCTCAATTTACAGGTGCACTGTGGAACTTTTCTGGTAGAAGGTCTGCCACCAGTTTGTGGGGATGTTATTGCTTTGGCTGGTGTATTATCTAACTTCATGCAGGTGGCACAATCAAGCACGTTACAGGTCAGATCTGTGGAGAGGTAGGCTCACAACATGTTTTTCAAGGTTTTTTTTTTTTTTTTTTTACAATAAAAACACTTGTAATTGAATAAATGCTGGACAGATCTTTAATGACATTTGCATGGAAACAAACGGGGCAGACCTTACATCAGAAAAGTTACACGGTGCACCTTTAAAGTCTCAGAACAGGAATTCTGTACAACATTTATTACAGTATTCTCCAATGGTTATTGATCAGTGTATGGATTTCAGGAATGATGAAAACTTAATTGCAATAGTAATTCACAATTTAAAACTAAATATTGCATCTTTAAACTGTGTCTTCAACATGTTGCAAATAAAAGAAAGCTGAAACCCATGAATAGATTAGGCATAGCTTTTACACCTGATGAAATTATATCAATTCAAATAATCTCTTACAGAATGATTCTTATAATATAAAAATAGCAATTTTTTTGGAAGTTCAAACTCCTAACAAGCCAAAACATTATACAGAAACCATAAACAGAAATGCTAATGCATTTAGATGCTAGTACCTAACATAACTGACATCACTTTTTATTTTTAGACACTAGATTATACAAAAACCAATACAGTCTCACACATCACACTGTACTGTGAATACACTTACGGTATGTGTAATTTTATTGTCTAAAGTGCTAATAGGTCTGCCGACACCGTTACAAGAGAAAAGTACCTTAAACTCCTGTGAGTCTGTGTCCTGGGGAGCAGAGCCCAGAGGAGGGCAGACATAAAGCTGAGCCCTCTGGTCATAAATGCATAAGGCCCTTAGCTCACTCCTCTCTCTGACCATTACAGCTCCACGCTCCACAGTGGCCAGTTAAATCTTGCATTCTTCACATCATCATCACGGCTGGGTACATACCAGCTCAGTATCTTTAAAGGGCCTGTACCTGATTTTTTTTTTTCATGTATCTGATTCAAATTTAGCTTTCCCCAATACAGATATATTGCATGAGTAGCTCTTGAGGTTAATATAAGTTTATACACTCTCATGTTTACTTAATACATTATAGTATATTATTTATAATTGGATGGTAATTGGATTTATTCATAATACTTAAATAACATGTTGATATATGATGATATATGATGGTAAAATGAGTTATCACTTCAATTGTTTTGCCATCTTGCACTTCAGTGTTGTTGTGTGCTGGTGTTCTTACTATTGTTGGTATTAGTGTCTTTACTATTGTTGGTATTTGTGTCCTTGTCGACGTCCTGTAAGTATGTCAAGTTACAATTTAAAAATGCTCACTGCACATATGATCAGTTTGCCTTATAACCTGCAACCATTAATTGAAAAGCAGCATATTACTATAGATGTTTTTTTATGTTTCTTGTACTAATTGAAAAGCAGGCCTAAATAAGCATTGTTTGTGTCAAATGTATTGTGGGTAAGACAGGGGAGGGATTTAATAAGTTTTCTTCTTCCCACTCCTTTTCAAGCTTATCATGTGAACTTTTTTTGTTTTTGTAATTTATGTTGAAGCCTATTTTTCTTTGTACTGTCTGCTCGAAACAAATAAATATGAATGAATGAATGAGTGTTGTATACTGTTTACTATCTGAGTATCAGGAAGTGTGTGTTAGCATGCCATCTGAGAATCAAGAATACGCCGCTCTGGTCTCTGAAAGTTGTGAAAAGTGCTTGTAAACTCATCACAAAGTATTTATTCAATATTATAATGAGGATGCTTGCAATGCATAAGGTAAGTGAGGAATAACAGGAAACTTGCAAACGGTTCTGATTTTCATGTGTTAAGACTGTAATAATAAGGTACTAGACATCAACATTAAAAACACCGATTTATCTCCATCATCCAATGTTCTAGCTCTATCTGGTATCTACTACATTATGAACATACCCTTACACTGGTACACTGAAAAGAGATTATAACAGTACCAGACACATGTTGGTTTTGTGATCACTGATAAAGAGAAGGAAACATGGGTGCATCCAAATCTGAGGAAACAGTTTGTCCAACAAATTAGATGTGATAAATGTTCATTCGTTTATCATATCAAACAATTACAGAGTGACAGAATTAGCTCCATTAGTGAACAAAAACGCAGGAGTTTCAATAAAAAGACACATTGATGTACTTGTTTTAAAGCTGTAGTTGAGATTAGCATTGGGGCATGCTTAATGATGAACGCAGAAAAGAAAGCTGTTTTTTCTTAATGTGCTGCTTTGTGAGACACAGGAGAAAACAGTCATTTATCTGGGCTCATATTGCTTTCACAATGTGTCGCCTAATGTTATTAAAGGAAGTCTTGAACGCAGCTCAAAGTAAATGATTCTGCTGCTATCATGGCCGCTTATGTGGATGAGATGATGCGTCTACTGATAGGTCTGTAATGGACTTTTCCCGTTCATTAACTGAGTTATAGCACCGGGATTTTATGCTTTGCGGTTCCAAATTGAATAATACATCTCCAATGTTTAAAGTAATATTAATATTTTCAAAATCAATGTTAGTAAAATTTTATGTACACAGTTGTATTTGTTGATGGCCAGCCGCTGTGAATAAAGAAGAGATTTATGACCGCGGCGTTTCCTCTCGGTACTATTATGATAAGTGAAACACAGACCATAAAAAACTTTAATTAAAAATTTAATTAACACCGGTAATCAATAGGGTGTAACATAACATCTCACATATTTTCAGTGGCATGGAGGAAAATGTAATCAAACAAATACAGAGGGCCCAAATGTGATGGTTTTATAGGCTAATAAGCTCCAGGAGAGTGTGGAGAGACAGGAGGACATGTCACAGAGCTGTGGGCAGCCTCTTTGGTAGAGTAACTGACGCTAAAAACATTTGCTCTTCTTCAAGAACGTTACTGCTGCTTTGTATTAACCACTACACGTCAGGAGTAGGGGCATGTTTTCTATGTATAGGCTATAGTCAGGGTCAAGGTATATATTATATATTTGGTTACTTATTTGTACTCCCACAGCTTATCAAAACAGTAATAAAATCTGGCACTATGTAGCTTTTTTGGTGCAGAGCATAAACTGTATAAAGTGGACTAAGTGAACGTGATGTCACTCATAGCGTTCGACTCCAGTCAAATGAATCTAATCGAGGCTGGCGGTTACAGGGCCGAATTTGGAGAGGAGCTCCATATTAGGAATTGATTTATGGACAAAATTGCAAAATAAAAACATCAGCAGTGGGTTAATACGAACATTTAAAAAACAAAATGAGGAGCCTGAGAGCAGCAGTTACAAAGAGAGGAGCAACGCTTTTTCAATACAGAGTGAATGGGAGTCGATGGAGCCAAAAGCGTGCCCATGCTCACTTCCTCACACGTCAGCTATGTCCATTTATCTATACAGTCTAAGATTCCGCATCTGCCACATGCTCTTCTCCATGGATATTGCATAGCCTAAAATGTTCCACAACATAGCATTAAACTTTAATATGTCCTACCATTGAGACAAGCAGGTGACTCCATCAGGTCATGGTACCTTCTCAGATGTCAGAAAAGGCACTCCACAGTAAGAAAAGCTGTTTTTTTAATGTATTATAACAATTAACAGCTGCAAGTGAATAAATAAGATAGATAAGGTTGACAGCATATTGTGGAACACTGTAGGCATGGGAATAACATCAGTGCCTCTCAATTATTTTCTGTCACACCCCCCCAAGGAAGAAGAAAACATTTCTCCACAGAACCACTACCAAAACGTGGGCAACTCACATTCTCGCCTTCAGTAGCCTACATAGAGAGCCAACGTTTTAGTTGCGTCATGAGGCTTCTATGTCCTCCTCGTCTTTAAAGATGACATCCCTGTCATAGTTCGGGACACTCACGTCATCCAGCGTGACAGAAACCATGTCTAACGCTGCAGACAGTATCAGCTCCTCTGCTGTTTGGTACGGCACCTTATACGATGCCAACAGTGCTTGCTGATTTATTGAAGCAGCATTCACAAAGCAAGATGATTGTGCAATATTCTGCACGTTTTCACTGAAAAAACTCAGGCGGCTTATCAGCGTGATTGCGGTGTAATGTCTGTAAGCGACACTGTAATTTATTTGGCTTCATGATGTCCGCTACAAACATTTTTAGACACAGTAAACACACCGGTCTTTCCTCGTTTCCCACCGTAGTCACAGTGAAGCCGAGCGCTACAGATGCTTTACATACAGTTTGTTTTCTGCACTTCATATCTCCTGCTCGGTGCAAAAAACCTGACACTATAGCGCTAATACTCCCTGAGCACACTCTGACAATGAGGGTGTCACTGCCAACAACTGCGGATGTGCAATTACACTTTATTCTAGTACGGCAAAAAAAAAAGCATGTTCCCCGAGGTCACACACTCCACTATTTGAGAAGGACTGCTCTAGAGACAAGCTGGTGGTGCATCCTGCCCCCAAAGTTATGTAGTACACCTTTAACAATATGATTTGGATCAAAATATACTAGTAATTGGAGCTGAATTGCTCAACATTTGAATGATTTACACCACTAAAGGTTACCAGTTTAATGATTTACAAAGTATAGAGAAATCAATCTTTTACAACATGTTAACAAATTTATTAGAATGAACATACAAGGATATAATCTAAAGAAATAGTTAACACGCTATAGCTTCTTAAAAGTTTTCTCTCTCTCCTCTCTCCTTGTGGCCTCATACAGCTAACACAGCACTCCTGATGCAAGCATATTGTACCTCCATAAATAAACGGAACTGACCACAAAATGTGAATCGAATTGTAATACGGCAATAAAGCAAATTTCAATCACAGTTTATGGGCCAGCGGACGGTATGTACACTTATAGACCAGGGGCTTATTGAAACAGTGAGCGAGTGAACCCGAACTAGAAAGTGATTTTACTGCACTGCTCAGATATTTTATATGCTAATTTATGTTCTCACAAAATACATGTGTGATGTTTGAAAATTGTGAGCTAAAGGGAAATCGATAGCATGATTAGCAGATTATGGGATGGTTTTAGCAAATAAATAAATAAAATAGGGGTGGTACTGTTGTTGTGCCATTAGACAAGACACTTCCACCTTGAATGTTTGAATGTGGTGTGTGGGAATGGTTGGTGGTGGCTGGAGGGGCCGAAGGAGCAGATTGACAGACTCACTAACAACTGTCTTCCCCAGGGCAGCTGTCGTGTACTAGTAATAGTAGTAATAGTAATAGTAGTAGTAGTAATAACAGTGAATGAACAATGCAATGTAAAGTGTCTACAAAAAAGCTTAAACATTTGAATTATGATTTATTATTAGTAAAAACTTATAATAGTAAGAACTGTTTTGTAAATACAGTAATTAAAAGATGCCCTTGTTATTGAGAATTATTATTAAGTCTATGCAACATTTATTCAGAACATTTGCTCAAAGTCAAGCGAACTGAAGCACCTCCCTGCTTGTTTGGTAATTACAAGCGGGTGTTATAATGATTTGTAATTTGTAATGTCACTTTTCACTGAAGACAAATATAACTTTCAAGAACAAGTGACTACCAACAACCCCTTATAATACTTAGTAATACATTACATATGTACATAAATAAATACAAGACAACAGAACAATTGCATTCAAAAATATGGAGTCTCATTTTGTGTTGCATGAGATGACTTTTAGCCTCTGCAGCAGCTGTGTAGTCTGTGCGTCAGGTATGTGTAGCTCTTAGAAAGCAGTAAAAAGGGCCCACTTCACAGACCTCACAGTCACCCAGGCATCACAGTGTCTCACAGCGCCTCTCATCACTGGACTCAACCCTCTCTGTGAATTTCATGTGCAAACAGCTCCGTTTGATGCTCCAGTGTTTGCACAGCTTTGAACCAGTCTTTGGAGAGGGACTACACCAACTACCAGAGCAGTTTAAACCTCTGTTAAAAGGGTGGGATAAATTATGGCACTTTTTATTGATATACAATATTTCTCATGCATTATTTTTTGTAAAGGTGTTGATTCAATGGCAGCCTATTGCTTTCTTCAGCTGTATTGGTTGTAGATTGATATCAAATTCATTGATTAATTGATTGATTGATTGAAATTGTAAAACGCAATCTCCCCCCTCCCTACCACACTGTTTGTCTGCTTTTTTGACTGTGCTAATGTTTTTGTTTGGTTTTTCTCCACTAAATTGGTATTACGTTATTGTTAACTCCATTGTCTTCAGTATTGTCTGCTTAATAAAAAAAATAAATAAAAAAGATTATTTTAAAAAGAAAAATATTAAATTATTATTCTATTAAGGGACAATAATCTTGCTAGATCTTGTGGCATCAGATCTTGTCCCATCCCTACTCTATTTCTACAGTTGTATCATACAGTACATTTTATTTAATCATTTCAACCTGACACAGAGATAGTTGTGAAACTAGTGGATGCCTTGTCAACATAAACAACAATAATTACGAGCCCATTCACATCAAACCTAAACACCTCTTGAGTTAATGAGAGAATACAATTACTACAAATATATTTTAAATTCAGTTAGGGTGAAAAACCTACAATATGCCTTAAATAATCCCAAAAGTGGACAATTCAGGTAAAACCTCACAAAATATTCGAGACAATTTTGTACCAGATCTCAAATTTTGTCCAACATGGCCAAAAAAAGTTTACTGTTAAAGTCGAATACATTTGAAATAAAAGTGCACAGTATGACTAACTCAGATGGTGAAAGCAACATCTACAGTAAGCAAAACCAGGCAGTTTCATCATGTCTACCCTTGATGTCAAACAATGGTTAACTTTCCAATGAACAGATTTTTACAGCTCATATCTAATAAATATTTAGGATTAACCCACTGAAACGATGCAAACACAAATGAAATGTATTTAATAGGCGTCCCGTCTGCTGGAGCAGTTTCAATAGGGCACCATCGAGGTGTGAAATGGTTACAACAGGCAATATAACACCCACATGGTCTCTCCTTCAAAGCCACAGAACACACACATACACAAGAAAAGAAAAGCACGCAATATTTCCTGTCAGCTGCATTGTGAATACCTACAACCTTCACATTATTTACTGCCTTATGTCTAAAGACTCTTTGGTACAAAAGTGTCACTAAATCTCAACCCTCAAAGTCAAACGTCAGGTAAACCATAGAGAAATAATGTTTATTTTCGTACAGCCCCGGCCCTGTTCTTAACCATGCTGTCAGTGCACCAGGAGCTCGTATATCTCACAAAGTCCCTCATGAACGCTTCCAGTCACCTCTCAACAGTGACCGCAGCAAACACAAGAACGAAAGGCATTTGAGCTGTGTCCTCCAACTCTAGATATATTTTTGTTGTATCAGTGAAGCATTGTGGGGTCAGTCTATTAAAGGAGCTATGATGCTATTTTCTGATCTGTTTTATATAATGTTGCCTCCTCATCACAAACATAATATACCCGGAGATGTGTTTTGTTCATTCACATGTTTAACAAGCAAATCCTGCATATTTAGGCTGAGTTCTCATCTCAAACAGAAAACACTCCACCTTGTGATCTCGTATGGTAATACGGGAAGTGATCCACTGTGCTTTTAAACTCCATACACCTTCACTAGCCTCCTGTGGGCTCACCACCCGCAGAGGGGTTCATAGGGGGGGTCAGGTGCTATGAGGATTGGGCAGCACAGCTGCCCCCGCGACCCAGCTGGATTAAGCGGGCAAAGATGGATGGATGGACACCTTCACTAGAGTAGTTTGAATAATTTTACATTTTCCTAACATTCCTAGCATCCAAATTATTCACAGTGATGAGTTTATAAATGCATTTCACAACTTTAAGAGGACAGAGATTACTTTATCACTACTACCAATTAGCATCCTGTGCACCTCTTTCGCGACCAATAAAAACACTTTAAGAGCTGCTTTTACAATATACAGGTACAGGTACATTCCCTTTAAATCAAACTGTGGGAATCCCCTAGAAACAACAAACATGTACTGTGGTGAAAGTTTGTAGGGATTCCTCATAGGCAAGAACGCAACTCCTCCAAATCAATGTCACATTACACTTGAAATGGTAGCTATGTATGTCTCTAAATTAAATCAAACTGAGCTCTCATTCTGTTGGGGTCCCACTGAAACAACAGACAATGATGCATCTCTGTGAAAAAACTGTAGCACAAAAGTATTCCTTGAAAACAAGAAAGCAAAGATGAAAAACAGACAAAGCCAGCAGGTGGATACAAACCCGGAGCCTAACCCCGGCCCGCCCTCCATGCCTGTCATACATATTTGTTTACCTCTTAAAGATTCACAATGGGGCATTCTCTAATAACAAATCATTTCTTTTGGTGTATGCTTTTTAATCTGGCTGTGCTTGACAGGGCCCATCCTTTCCGTTGAAGGGGGAGACCACTTAGGGGCCAGGCCAATAAGGCCCAGCAGCCCTATGTCCTGACTGGGGTGATTTGTCAGACCCTCCGTGCGGCGCTGTGGTGGTCACACCGATGGATTTATCCCAAGGTAAATGGAGATAGCCTGAGCGTCCATGGGCTCGGTACTCTGATTACAGACCCTCTCTTCTGGTTGCATTGATAGATGTTGTATGTGTTTATCTATTTACAATGCCACTAAATCTGTGAATACAATGTAACGTGGTGAGAAGGGGTATGACTCTGGGGCTGCATGTTTGATTTATGCGATGCTATGCAGAGCAATAGAGAGACCGCGCAGATGAAAAGGTCTGGGATAAAACCGCTTGCTAAGGTGGAGGTTGTGGTTTTGCATTGGGGTCAGAAGGCCACTGGGATGAATCTCATGCATTTCTTACAGCGGGTGTCCAGCATGCCATAAGAATAACAAACATGCTACAAAAGGAATGAAAGAAGCAGCCCAGGCACCAGGGGACAACACAATGTACTTTCACAACAACAATGAGGAGCCAATCGCCAATGCAGCACGCTGAACATTTGTCTCGCGGATCCCACATCTATGGTGAAGAGTCATTGGAGCCAGGGACAATCATCAGGACAGCTCCGGTTCAGACAGCCTCTTCCATCTCATTCCCATCAAGGCAACCCAAACCTGCCCCATCCACAACCATCCACAGCAGACCCTCCCGGGGTTACCACAATGGAGTCATCATTCAATCATGTTTTCTCCTGAGATTAGATCTGTACAAATGTTTCGTAGACTATTCAAGATATATCAAAAATGTATATGGAAATATTACAGATATAATATTTAATTAAAAAGCCTATGAAAGGTCTGATTGGAAAAAAAAAACAAGCTTACAATTTACAAATGATCCCTTTCATTTAGTTGTGGCTCATTGCAAATCTTCTCCGTAGTGTCCAAAGTCTATTTACAGTACAGTACCAGCCAGTATTGATAAAGATTAATCCGTTCATAATTGATAATCACGATGGTTCAGGTCCACAATATCAAATGTCCTTCATGTTGTTGCCACTGCTGATTGTGAGAAGAAAAGAATAGAAATTCTAACACAATTAAGTCAATGTAAGCTATAAGGTAAAGTTTGATTTGACAAAGTTAATCATGTAAAAGAGGAATCGTAGTCTGTTAGACACTCATCCCATGTGAATTGATGTGAATTAAGGACTTCCCCGTTTTATTAAGTCAGCAATCGTAGATAATCATAATATGGACCCGAACGCTATGGTGACGTCACACTCCCTTCGTCCACTTCTTTAAACAGTCTACGGTTTGTTAAGCCTGGAACAACATGCCTATATTCAGTCAAGGCTTGCTTGTTTTGACAGTGGCACCAACCTGAAGGGACATCTGAACTTGGACACCTGATTGGACTAGTCATAAGAGAAACATCAGTACACTTCACTCCACTGTTGTCCCAGTCCAGAGCCCGCCCACAGCCCTCACCGAGCCCCTGTTGCCGTAGCCTCTTCCAAAGCTTATACATGGAGCTTTCATTGTTTCTTCAGCCCATTGTGGTAAAAATAACTGTGGGTTGTGAGTGCAGTGAGTGATTATACATCAGTAAAATCAGCAGGGGTATACATCACTGCCACCGGGACACACCCACTGGAATGAATTGGGTCAAATGAGAGCAGAGCATCGGGCCGGGCGCATTGACAGTTACTAATGCACCTCCTATGGCCACTAATAGGAGTGTACAAATTGCCAGAGGTTGGTAAACTTTGCTTGTTTGGGGCAGGAGAAGCAGCTATCAGCAATGGTGCACGAATAAGGTGACTAAATCAACTGCGCCAAAGAACAACATAGACACAGTGAACTCAGCCTGCTCGTTTAGAGAGGGGGAGGGACATGTAAGTCAACAAGTAGTATCCAGAGTTGCCACATCTGCATCTTTTAAGCAACTTTGGGCTTCAACTGTCAGATTTTGACAGTTGTGAGCTGAATCTTGTTTTTTTGCTGTCCTGAGCAGCATTTAAACATCATAAAAAGGGAGATTTTTAGTCTTTTTCCAGGTCTGTTTCATGATAATAAAACCAGTAATTACTTAATTATGGTTTGTTAGCAGTTGGTTAATGTTTTAAAGCAGTTGTTTAATTTACTGTTTTCAATTTTTATATAGTACAAATGAAAATAAAAGATAGATAAAACAAAACCCAAACCCTCCCACACCACACCCCACCCCTCTCTCGCTACACTCAATACATACACAAAACAACACAAAAAACACTAGACACATAAACATGAAACGTCAGTCAAGTGCATTCCTGTCAAAAAGTTTAAAAAAGTTTAAAAAAGGAATCTGTGTCTGTTCAAAGCCCAGTCCCGTGTCATGTTTTAAAGCAGTTTTTAATGTTATATGCTATTTAAAACATGCATTTGTTAGTTAGCAATCCACAATATTTAACTAACTTGCTTATTAACTAACTTCTTATTTTGTAGCCTATTTTTGTAGAGCTTAATTTGGGCTCTTTGCAAATCTGGCAACACTAGC
The DNA here is from genome assembly GCA_034769755.1 of Odontamblyopus lacepedii. Lineage (NCBI taxonomy): Eukaryota > Metazoa > Chordata > Actinopteri > Gobiiformes > Gobiidae > Odontamblyopus > Odontamblyopus lacepedii. Next base: position 30,244,719 of record CM068350.1, read on the forward strand.
AGTTTCCCTTCAAAGATAATGATAAGAGTTTAGGGTTAATGCAAGATTTTCAACTTCTCACCCCCACAGAAAAGTGCTTTTCTGTTGTTTTGAATATGTGACTATAAATTGTGTATATATTTGGCACAAATTTAAAAATGAAATGAAGTCCAATAAAATGACAAATAAAAACTAAAACTATTTGGTTAATTAATCATCATTCACATTTGTTTATGTTGAGTAAATATACACTGATTCAGTTGGTACAAATAATAGCTTATTATCTAAAAAAAGATATTGCAGAATCCACACTGATTAATACATAACAACTTGCCAGTGTAACAAATTATTCTTATATAAATATTAGCAAGATGTTGATTCAGCATGATTTTGGTTTTGGCAGAGATTGTGGCTGTGTGTGTCTGGTGTGTGATGGGAAATTGTATAAATTATCTTCCAACCTTCAAAGAGCAGAACAGAATTTAAAGGTGTATTGTGTAACTTTTCTGGTGGAGAGTCGGTCAAATGCTTTCCTCCTTTGAGATGTTATTGCTTTGTCTGGAATGTTTCACAATATGATATTAAACCTTTCTATCTACATGGAGACCAAACCAGATCAAGTTACAGGTCAGATCAGTGGAGAGGCGACCCCACTCACAGTCAGTGTGCCTGTTTTTCTTGCCAGTGTTGAGTTCTAAAACGATAAAATCTAATAAATGTAAGTTAGAGCTGTTTAATGCCATACTGTGGAATACTCTAAGCAGAGCAATGGCATATCCATAGAAACAAGCAGGTGACAGACCCTCAACCAAAAAGTTACACAGTGCACCTTTAAATAACATAACATATCTACATATTTTAAGAAGTTTGCATTCTTACCTCATAGGACACATCAGATCACTTCATCTCGAGAGCTCTTGTCGTGTCTTGTCTTTTCTCTGGTAATGGAAATAAAATAAAAAATCATTAGACTAAGTTATGCCTCCTTTCGCTGCTTATAGAGATTGTGTGCCAGACACTGCAGAAGGAATTTTGCACCTAGTCCCTGAAACCATCGCTCTGCTCAGTTTGTTCTCACCTGGGCTTGTTGTGATATAACACGACAACACAAGAGCACAGAGACATGGGGGTCAAGATGGTGCAGGAAGAGAGTTACAATGAAAAAGTTATTGGATGGGTAAACTACTAGAGGTAATGTTAACTGTTAAAAGGTGCACTGTGAAACTTTTCTGGTGAAGGATCCGCCACCTGCTTATCTCCATGGAAATATTATTGCTTTGACTAGTTGTTCGACAGTATGGGTTAAATCTAAAGGAGGCAAGCAGGTTACAGCACTGCGCTACATTACAGTTAAGATCTATGGAGAGTCGGCCCTATTCATAGAACGTATGATTTTTGAGCAACAGAAACACCCATAATGATAGATGCTTAAAATCATATCATGGATTAGTCCAGGCAAAGCAATAACACCTCCACTGAGACAAGTAGGTAGCGGACCCTCCACCAGAAAAGTTGCGCTCTTCAAAATTTATCATCACGACAGGCCTACTTTTTTTGTAACTGTGTCCTAAATGTGGGCGAAAATATTCAAGTTTAAGGTCACACATGTCTGCTGCTGTTTGCACTGAGGTGAGGCTACAGTATACACAGCTGTGCACCTGGTCAAAGGAGAATACACTGACACAGGAAAATGGACAGAAAAGTCTTGTCTAAGTCTTTATGCTGTGATCAAGGAAACAAGAGGATGGGATGTTGCCGTTTATTTCATTATGACCTTCATAAAACAACACAGGAAAATATCCAAAGATGGAACCACAGAGGAGGCTGGAGTATGAATAGATTCTATTAACAAATATTAATATAGTATTTTTTTCTCAATTTAAAAGGTGGACGGTGTAACTTTTCTGGTGGAGGGTCTGCCAACTGCTTGTCTCCATGGAGATATTCCTGTTTTGCCTTGATTATTCCAGAGTATGGAAATAAGCACAATCACAACAGGTTAATGGTCAGATCTATGGAGAAGTAAGCAACCTACACATACGGTAAGAATTCATGTTTTTAATGTATGTTTAAGCTATAAAACACCTGCAATTGAATAAATACAAGGCAGATATGTTCAATTCTCTACTGTGGAACATTCCAGGCAAAGAAATAACATCTCCATGGAGACAAGCAAGTAGAGGACCATCCATTTTAAAAGTTACACAGTGCTCCTTTAAGTGCAGCAGGTACTTGTTCAATTAGCAAATCTTATGTCAAGACTAAATGCAAGAACTAAAATAAAAAAATGGTTACACATTTAGGCTAATGCGTTTTTGCAATGAACCAAATCAAAACAAATAATAGGTATAAATGTTCACTAGGAAATGTAAAGCCTGTTTATGAAATATAAAATGACTACGATATTCAAATAGGTAAGTGCGTTCATATTAAGTGTAGATCTATGAACAGAGTGAATGTTAAGGTACTCTTTCTTTTCACTTATCTCTGTGCTGAGCTATGTCCCGGTGTGGTGAGACTTGGCCTGTGGTGCATTACCCTGACACGCAGAAGCCCTATGTGCGTGTGGGTAAGTGTATATGTAGTGTGTGTATGTCTATGCAGAGTGTATGTGTGTGTATGACCCTATGACCTCTGCAGAGAACACCTGTGTCCACTGAGCTTAAGCCGTCTGAAGACCTACAGCTGCACGGCTCATCCTATTTTCTAAGTACAACACAAGGACCCAGAATGTACGGTATGCTCATGAGGACTTTCCCACACCTTAGACTAGTATACATGCTATTTGACATTATGCTATTTCTTTACAAAGTTATAAAGGTGCTTCACATTACAATATGATGGCCTTCACCCTGGCGCACAGCTTCCCAGGCCCACAAATCCTCTAGGGGAAAAAATTACACCCTGCATCTTTAAATTATTATTATTATTATTTTTTATCTTTGCACCCCTGCTGATCAACTGTAAAAAAAAATAAAAATAAAAAATAAAAAGCATAATACATTTTTTGCTTGTAGTCATTCAAAAAATTTTGTTCCCAAATTTGGTACAAGTCAGATAAAGTAAAGGAGGAGCTACAGTGTACATTTGTTATATGCTTTATAGTATATTATATTCAGGCAGAGATCACACAGTCAATCAGACTAAGCATGTACGTGCATGATTTTTTAAAACTCTTCTCAGCACAAGTGGAGATATGTCTCCTGAAGTTTTGTTATGGACGTAAAAGAGCACAGCCAAAAAGGAGCGGCTGTAGAGAAGGAGCAGAGATGGGTGCTCCAGCTCTACTACCAACACTAAAGCACCTCCATACCTGACCCTTTACCATCATCAAATGGTTATGAAAAATATAGCAAAAATGGTTTTAACAACAATCAACTCTCTAGATCAATGCCTGTAGCCATGGGAAGTCATCAAAGAAACAGGCAGTGGCTACAGATAATTTTTGTAAACCCATGTCTCTAGATATGATGTGCCAAATGTGAGCTCATTTGGACCAAAAAACAAGGACTAGTAGCATTTTACAAACAAGCAGTCAAAACGCTGGTGCATTTTTGAACCAATATGGCCAACTCTCTGTTCATCATAGGGGTATGCACCAATTCAACGTTTGGCTTATGTTATTGTTCACTATCACTGTTCCGAATTTTGTTTGCCTATGACAAACTATGACAAACTCCCATAGGGTTCAATCTAGGCAGTGCTGGCGAGTCGGGTCACTTTTAGCATCGTCATGATGCCCGTTTCATAAAATTTTTTACCGGACCAGTCAATCCCATATCCGGCTAGGCTAGGAAAAATAACAATAGAGAAGAAAAACCGGGCAAAGAACAATAGCCCTCTCCAGTTACACTACATAGTGTAATGTTATGAATTATGTATAAATGTTCTTTTAAAAATGTAAGCTCATATGGTCAATACAGATGGATATTGCAATGTCAATGTCAAGATATTACAATGTTATAAAATGCAGCCATTACTTTTTTGTGGTGGAGGGTTTGTCACCTGCTTGCCCCTATGCAGATGTTTTTGCTTTATCTGTAATGTAACTTTAAATGTATGTTTCCTGCATTTAGAAAAAAACATCCTTATTGTGAACAGGTTTGCCTCTCCACAGATTTGACCAGTAATTGCCTCTAGGAAGATAATTCCATACCATGAAATACTAGAGACAAATTAATTCTTCTCCATAGTGCACCTGTAAAACCAATCAGATTACTTTCAACTTGTCCAAAGATTTTACTCATGTGTTTTTTGGCTGCAGCTTGGTCACTCTAGTTAGTCTGTTGCACACTGCCCCACACTTCCTGAGGCTCTGCACACATCCCTTCTTCCTCTCTGCAGGATTATGACATGTTATTAATTGCTGCCATTATCAGCAACAGCTTGCCTGAGCACTGGCCCCTTCTCCCAGTGCAGCAGAATACCAAAAAGAGAGAGAAGAACAGACACAGAGAGGAAAAGGGCATTAAAAGAGTGATGGAGTGATGGAGCAAAGCAAAGCGGAGGGCAGGGCTGGAGGAGAGGAAGACAGGAAAAGTGAAGGTGTAATGCGTCACACAGCCAGATGCAACACTCTGCCCAAAAGGGATTGTGGGATAGTGAATAATTTATCAGAAAACATTTTTCTTGGTCGTTTTCACAGGCCCACAAATCCTCCCTGAGCTTTCTTTAGACAAAAGGGAAAAATGCACTGAATGAGTGAATCAGAGGGTCAGGCTCTATCCTGTTCTCTCTCTTCAGACACATGCACATACTAACATAAATATATGAAAGATTTAAGTCCATTAAATGTAAACATGTAAACATATATCCAGTATGAACCTCGATGGGGACTGGGCAGCCAAAGGGGCACTATTCCTCTTGTACTATCTACCAGAGGTGTGAAACAATATAAAAATACAGATACTTTGTAATGCAGGATCAATATCAAAAGGCTACTGCTTGTTGCTGTAAGGTTGTGTACTTCATAATGAGCTACAGGTAGTAGTTTAACAGTTGTATTTATCTTAAAAAAGAAATTATGATATATTGTACCCAATCATTATTGCCATATACTGTAGCTATAGTTATTATTCATAATATGAGCTGTGTATCAAATCCTGAGGTACTCTTAGTGTTCTGCTATCTACTAGGGCACGTTATTGCAATTGTTATGTGTAGTAAAATAGGAAATTGATGTTGTCTTATGCTGAATAATAAAACAGATTTGGTCTTAATGTATTCAGCAGATATTTGATTGTATGACTCTGCAATGTATGATAAATTAATACATTAATTTATCATAAATTAACAAACATGATTCAAAAGTATGATATGAGATTATGATTGTCTGAACACTCTTTAAAAAACACAAAATGCATTTAAACGACACATTTTCAGGAGGCTATGACAGTTCATGGTCCTTGGTTTAGGTGTTGTTGGTGATTTTCAACAAAAATGTGACTTGAGACTGCAATGTTATTTAAGAGGGACTAGTTTAACAGTACAAATCACCTACAACTGTATAGCTTTAGCTAACTCAGTTCTTTATGGTCAGATTGTGTTAAAACGAATCTGAGCTTTGTTTACCACAATCTGATCATAAAGAACTGACTCAGATTAAAGTCTTTACTCAACTAAAGTTGAGTAAAAGAGCTCCAGACTGAGCAGTGCCTTCAGTTACCCTCAGGAAATGTTGATAACATCAGCTGCAAGTATCAATAGCTATGCCTACAGCCAAGTCCGTAAATATATTGGCAAGATATAAAAGGCAAGGTGAAACAAACCAATACAGGTCAGTAGCACCCAAAACACTGCACATTCGCAATGATAATGAAATCCTCTCAGATCCATTTGGTTTGCAGCGAGTCTTCTGCCCGTGTGAGAAAAGACAATTGATTAGAATCAGTTCGAAGCCAGTTCGATTGTCAACAGCATTCTGGCATCCGCTCCCCCAGCCCATTCATCTGTAGCAGCAGAAAAAACAGTTACATGAACTGTCACACTCAACTCTACTGTTAATTTAAGGTAATTAGTGAGCCAGTGATTCCCAATACATCATGGAGCAACTGGCAGACTGCACAATATTTCACAGCCAATCTGTTACCTTTGCTCCTCCGCCTCCTGCACCCGCCCTCCTGGATTCTCCCCTCTCTCTGTCAGATACAAGGAAAGGATTTTTTCTGCACTAATCTAGACAAAACAAGAAATAATCACCTAAAAAGTCAATCTGCTAACAAGGAATCACAAATGAGATATTCAAAATGCAAAATATACTAGTAGGTGGTAGTGCTACACTGAGGAAAACAGTTTAGTACTGACCTACTAAACCTACTAAAACTAGCCTATGTTTAGTATTGTGATGGTATTAAAGTGTTTTGGGGCCTTAAAGGTGCACTATGTAACTTTTTGGTTGAGGGTCTGTCACCTGCTTGTTTCTGTGGAGATGTATGTCATTGCTCTGACTGGAATGTTCTACTAACATTTATGAAATTACAAGTGATTTTATAGCTCAAAAATACCTAGAAAAACAGGCATCATTGTGAGCGGTGCTGCCTCTCCACAGATCTGAGCTGTAACTCGGTCAGGTTTGGTCTCCATGAAGATAGACCTGCTTAACACCATACTGTGGAGCAGTACAAACAAAAAAATAACATCTCCATGGAGAAAAGCATCTGACGGACCCTCCGCCAGAAAAGTTACACAATGCATCTTTACTGTTTGAATTGGTCATAGGTCTTAGAAGGCTCCATTGTGTTTTAGTAAACACATTACTTTACGGTATTCTTTTGGACCATCGCAGTAAGGACCAGGATTGAGAGAGTGAGCCAGACCATTTAATGTACATTTTCACTTATGAAGATACGGTTTACTAGGACTTCCCTGGATATACATTATATACGTTTTAATGCAACATTTCCTCCTTTAAATCTATTCATCAGTGCAAAGGGCATGTCTTTAATCAAACTAATTGTGATATATTTTAGGTTATTGAATATTGCTTTAGCCAATATTATAAAGTCAGTTTTGACACTAAGGAATAGACTCGATACTGATTCCAATACCATGAGGATAATAAAAACACTATTTATTTAAACAATATAATATGTTTTTCAACATTAAATAACTATCTCCTTTCCTGTGATATTATCTGTGTAATCCTTAGCCGTCCAGGTATGTTTCATAGTGGTCCATGGGCGTATACTATTCTATGTGCTCTTATACTTTTTCTGATACAGCTCAAGATCATTCTAAAGCTTCAGGAAAGGTTAATTTCTGTCCTGTGAATGTGACTTTTTTAGTATCAATACCTGCTCAAATGAGTGTCTAGTTTCGATACTAGTTTTAGCATTGGTTAGTATCTTATTTTTGATCCTTTTGACAAACCTAATATGGTACTTTTTGCATTACAATACACAGTAAAAACCTAATACGTGGAAGAGAAGCACAAACTACAACAGAGAAGCACAGAGGTGTGAGATGAACGGCCTGCGTGCTGTGAACTCTCTTGTTCATTTGTGACTAAACAAACACATGTCGTATGTGTACTAAACATACCGGCTCTGGAGTTTAAACCCTTTTAACTGTGACACTTCAAAGCTTCTGAACCAGACCGGGGTGGACTTGGTTTAGTTTGCATGCCTAACACTGTTTATTTATGCAGTCTGTGAAGTTGTTAATTTGTGTTTGAGTGAGTCTGAAAATTTACAGAAAAATTACAAATTCAACGAAAGGGGTTTATTGTGCAAGTCCAACATTTGGTTCAGATTTAGGTGGCCTAGTTGTTTGTGGATGATTGAGAGATTTTAGCTGCACATTTGTAACAGTTCTTAACAACAGCAACCATAAGTGCAAAATCAGAGAAGTTGGCCTACTTTCTTTAAGGCAAATCAGTCAGCAACTATTCAGTCCTTTCCTTTATTAGAGCTTTCAAGTTTCATTGAATTGTCAGAGTCATTAAATGAGATGATATACAGTCAGCAGGGGCACTCTTCCAGACTCAATAAGGAAACAGCAGCTGTTCTATCATCAATGACTGAGTTTACACGCATACAAGAAATCTCATTGTGATCTGATTTCTGGAGTTATCAGATTATTGAAATGTAAACAGTTAATCTTATGTGGGTGATCAGACTTCAGATTGTTCACAAATGTGCAGGTTTTGACAAGGACAATTATGCAAAAAAAAGCAAATTAATGTGGTGAAGACGAGATTATAAAGAGTCATTGTACGTTGTCTTCCAAATACAACAGTCACTCAAAAAACTATTGATTAAAGGGCTCATATTATGCTGTTTTTTCATCTATGTTATTATAATATTGTTTCCTCATCAAAAACAAATTTGGAGTTGGTTTGTTTAACACACAGACCCTGCATATTTAAATTGGGTTCTTCTATCAAACTGAACACTCTGTCCCACCTTGTGATGTCATGTGGTAATACATGAAGTACTCCATTGTGTTTTTAAACTCCACACACCTTCAATACAGTCATTTGGATAGAATTATACTCAAACATCCATCCATCCATCTTCTCCCGCTTAATCCGGCTGGGTCGCGGGGGCATCCCAGTCCACTATGCACCTGACCCCCCCATTAACACCTGTGGTGAGCCCACAGGAGGACTCAAATGTGTGAATGAAACAAAACACAACTTCAGGCATGTTTTTACTGAGGGAACAACATTATAACATGGCTTAAAGCTCAAAAGAGTAGATTTTGTATAATATAGGCCCGTTAAGTGAGACCAATCAGAAAGTGAAGTGAATTATCTAATCTACTGACCTTTAATTGTCATTGTTCAAGATTTTACTGGTCACGTATGTCCTGCTTGTTATGTCTAAAGCTTGATATTAAAGAAGAGGTACTACACTTATTTGGGGTACTAACTGCTAACACATAACATATTTCGATCACCATTTTACCGTTATTGTTTTTTAAAAATGCTATATTCACCAAAAACCACATACTGTTTCACTTTCATTTTTGACACTCTGAAGCGCCACTATCCTTGCCCCCAGCACCAAGTCACTCTCCACTCACATTACTGTGCATTCCTCTAATGAAACTCAGACATGCATCAGTGACATATAAAAACACATTAGGCATGTTTTTCATGAGGGAGTTTTGCACGATTTTGCATAATACCTCCTCTTTAAGTAAATTAATGCCCTAAGCCTAAAATGCTAAGTTTAACTGCAGATAAACCAGCTGGGGGAGTGTACTTTTCCTGTCAATCAAAAACAATTATATTTCATTTAAATATTGATTGTGTCACATTTTAACCTGGACATTTTATACAAGCAGTAGTAAAACACAAAGGGGGTTAAAATGGAAAGGAAATTACATGGTCCTTTTCATGCCATGGGTCTATCAGTGGAGTCTTGTTTGCATGTCTTTACGGTCCACAAATAATCAACATCACCATCAACTTCTCAACTGTGGTACGATACAAACCAAAGCTGTAAACACTCACCCATCCCTGTGTCTCCACTTCAGGCTGCAGAGGGCTCGGATGGACTTAAGTGGAGAAAAGACTATTTTAGTGTTTATAAATACACTGATTCATTGGCATTTTAAGTTGCGTATCTATTTCACTTCAACTAGAGCCTGTCGTGGTGTTTAATGATTCAGTAAAAGCTTGAGTACCCTGGATCCTCATGTACTTAAAACACATGGGCTGCCTCTTGACGTTCCTTTGAAAACCTTTGTAATGTGTTCAGTTGTTGATCTTTAGGGGACTTTTTATGTGCAGTTTATTTTTTGTGTGCATATAGTTCTACCTATAAGCTCTACATATAATAATGTGCCTGAATTCTGGAAATAAAAATCCTGTGCCACTCTGTCTCCAGTCAAATTTTTGACCTATAAGCATGTGATCTAACCATCGGGTTGCTAGGTAACATTGGGCTCATTTAAGGTCTCAGTATCAGTGTTTGTGATTGGCTGTTCTCTGCTTGTCCATCTCTTCTCCTCCTCTTCAGTTTTCCCTCCTTTCTTCAGCCCATTTCGTTTGCACCATCTCTGCGAGGCTGCCCAGTGGAGATCTTTGCGCCTGAGAAAAGTGCAAAGCTCCAAGGCAGCAGGAGCAGCAGCAGCCGTGAGCATTTATCAAAGCTGTGCTCCGTAATGACCACTCAGCAGTGGGGAAATTGAGCTGACCCCGAGGCCAAAGCTGTTAGAGGGGACTGGTGGGAAGGCCAGTAGGGTCAGGCCATCCTTGTCCCACCCACTTAGTCGGCAGTTAGCGCTGAACCATTAGTTTACTGTTTGGAGGCCTCACAGCTATCGCTTCAACTGTACACATACACACAAATACACAGCGCCTCAGCTTAATCTCCAGCACTTCAATGTTTACCTGACACAAGTTGTAAAGGAAAAAAAGTCAAAGAAACCCAGGGGATAAACTTTGTTGGCTGCCAGTAAATACTTGGACATGGCACTATCAGGGACTACTGTGTGCTGCAACAGAAGAGGGAACAGGTCAAAACAAAAAGGGAAAAACCACGACACAAGGCTCTTTGGCACATAGAATAAAATATAAGTGTGCAATTATAGTCTCTCCATTCTTGACTATTTTAATGCTACTTCTCCATGTTAAATGTTAGTGACGAGGCACAATTCCCTCTAAACAAGACTTTGCGTATAGTAAAATAAAAATCTGTATCGGCATGAATTTGAGGAGACAACAGGAAGAATAGCGACTATCTAATGGGGATCTCAAACTTAGACACACACACACACACATATATATATATATATATATATAAAATTGTGTATGTACAAGTAAAAATAAAACATAGTGCATAGAAATATAGTGCAAAGATAATATGATTATTGAGACGATAAAGGGTTATCTGTTAAACTGAACGAGATTTTGACATAATTTATTATACATACATTTGGTGGCTCAATTCACAATATTGCCCATGTTTTGATCCATTTTATTTTGTATTTTCACTGTAATTTTAACACTACTCGTTTCAACTACAGCTTCATCCTGGCTATATTTAAACAAACAAAAATTTTAAAAAATCATCTCACAAGATAAAGTTCTTCATGTGTACACAATCTTATGGTAATTTTATCTTCCGAGATCATGTTCCATCCCTGTTTTAACATATAAAGATATCTGGATGATGTAACATACCAGACATTTACCACGTTTAATTATGGCACAAAATATTTTCCACATTCCCAGACTGGCCGGTGTTTTAGAAAAGTTCTCAATTCTTGCAAAAAATTCAAAAGTATAGATATATTATGCATCATTTGCCACCAATCTCTCGCTATTTTTGCTACTTATTTTGAATTTATTATTATTTATATGTTTGCTCCTTGTTAGTATATTATATTGTGATGTGTGAACTACTGTGTCCAAATAATTTCCTTTGTGGATAAATAGAGGTTACTAAGGCCCCAATTTTTGCAAGAAATAAAAAAAGTATTAAAAATGATCTTGTCCCATCCCTGTTTAACATATAAAGATATCTGGATGACGTCACACACTGAACATTTACGACGTTTAATTATGGCTCAAATATTTTTCACATTCCCAATTTGTCCCCAGCAGGTCACATCCCAGACTGTCCGGAGACGCAGAGCGGGACCTGCAGAACCTGAGACAGATCACTGTCTCTAGTCTAGTTAGTATTATTTAACTCAACTCCGTCTTCAGGCAGTGTCCAGGGGGCCGCTCAGGGGTGGAAAAACCGCAGGGGAGCCACACGCAGAGACAATCAATATGGACACAGATGGGATAAAGGAGGGGGCAGAAAAAGAGCTGAAGAATTGTCATTTTCGCTTGAGAGACGCTCCCTTGAAAGCCATGAAATAAAAATCTGAACTTTAAAATTGATAAGGATTGATTTGGCTGACACAGGATCATAACATACACCCCTTCTGAGACTGGCAGCGGAGGGCTTACAGACGGCAGCTACATAAAGGAGAATGGGGAGGACGTAAATCTGACTACAGCGGAGCAATTAGCCTTTTACTGTGGAAAAGATATGGACAATCTTTACTGTTTCATCAAATGGCATTAGGCACGCTCTGAGCCCAAAGGTTTCTCTGGGAAGACAAATGCTAGAATAAACTTGTTTGGACAGATGGATTGGATAGAATTCTTCACAAAGTTCACTATTTTCCCTCTCAGATCCATACAGATCACAAGCAAATGGTTGGTTCATTATACAGCTTCTATTAAATGTCACATAGTGTTTGAGCATTAAGTAACAAGACAAGCTTATTTTAAATGACATTTTCAATGACATTTTATGCAGTGAGTGTACAGTCAAATGTGGTTTTGTTTAATACTGTTTTGTTTGTTTGCTTTCATTGGGCCATAACAATATGACACAGCATTAGAGCAATGCCTTAAAATCTACTATTCAGGGCTGTAAACTGTAGGTAAACTGCATGAATGAAATGTCATAACAAGTGAAGGGAAATCTAACTTGGTGCTAATTCTCGCTCAGATGAGTGATTTGAAGAAATGAAGAGGGAGGCTTTGATCAAAGCTAACATTGTTAGCCAACATTGTACTGTATGCTGCAGAGCAGATGGCGAGTCATAAATCCTAAACCAGTCTATGACACACATTAGCATTTAGTTAGCAGCCCACAGCTTGGCAGCCATTTAGGTAATATCTCCATCAGATCACTTTGGAAATGGTGATGGAGTGAGTGGGGACATTTCAGCACGTTTCACGGCCATATTGAGCTTCAGAGGAGCCTGGGCTGTGAAACTGCAGCAGCACACACTGTTGACAAATACAGTTAACCTGCCTGTTTAACTACAGAAAGATTTCACTGGTATCAAGCGCACATTTACACGGCTAACAGGGATAAACTTATCTGAATTTAGGCATTTATTTTTATCGGAGATCTACAGGGAGAAAAGATACTTTGAATGCATGTCCTGTTGTGGATATGCATAGTGCAATAGCAATTACAAAGGTCAGATATGTTTGCATTATAGGGGTTTAGTGTGGTTTTAGGCTGTACTTGGAGTAAACAGAGCCCATGATATTTACAGTTTTGAAAAAGATGTAATGAAAGAAAGAGGAAAGCGGTGTGTGTGTTCACACAGAGCGCAGAAATGCCATAAACACAGTGACACATCCCCCTGATGGAGTGCAGATCTGGGCTGGGCTGGGATTGGGTTGCACAGTCAGAGCTAATAGTGAAAGGGCAGTGGCTGTGAGAAGGAGAGAGTCTCGGAGTGCAAACTATGTGCAGAAGTGTATGTGTGCTGGTATGCATGTGTCTGAGGTTAATTGTGGTTCAACTGTGAGGAACAGCTGAGAGGGCTCATATATGGCCCCAGCCGAACAAGCATGGTGACAGGCAACTCGACAACACAACCTGTTTTATGGTGACAAGTGTATGTGTGTGCGGGGCCAAATGGGAGGGCGATACAAGAAAAAGAAAGTGTGAGAATGAAAGTGAGCTAAAGGAGGGCAGGTGAGCGCCACCCAGCATGTTCACAGGCCCCTTTAAGAATAGCTCTGGTCTGTAAGCACTTTCTCCTCCAGAATAGGCCAGGCTCAATGTGGGAGAGACAGGGACAAGGCAAGAAAGGAAACACCGTCACCTGTTTGCAGAGGCCCACAGAATGAGGCCAGATCTTACACAAACATTCGATATTAAACAGGCCTGTCCCAATACTATACTAACTTACTACATCAACTTATCATTCAATAGATGAAAGATTTGAATATTTTCAGTACTGCTTTTATTTATTGATTTTATTATGTTTATTATTTGATTATATTATTTTTATCTATTATTTTTACTTATCTTTTGACGGAAACATAATGCAGATTTTGAGTTAGGTGTTTTATATTACTGTGTTTCATATAGTTTATAAAATGTGTTATACAGATAAAGCTGGATTGGAGATCGAACAATAGTTTTTGAGTATCAGTATTAATTGTGAGGAGTTTTTCGTTACACTTACGGGAAAAAGTTGGTTGTGGATGGTTGAATTATGAACTTCTGTGGCTCAGTATAGAGACAAGCCAACTACAGTAGAATACCTTTTGGAGGATAATATACAGCTATTTATTGTACATCAAAAACTGTTATCGTAACAGCCTAATATTAAATGTGTGTTTCATTATCAGAACTATATATGCATGCTTTGCTTTTTTGTTTGGTAATTCAGAAAAGTTCCCAATATTTAACAAAAATTAAGAGATATTATCCGTTATTTGACAACAGTCTCTTGCCATTTTGCTACTTATTTTTAATTTATATTTTAGCTCTCTTATTATTATTATTATTATATTATATTGTGATATGTGAGCTACTGAGTCCAAATAATTTGTGGATCAATAATACGGTAATAATTTCTGAATCCAAGTAAAGGTTACTGAGGACCCAATTTTTGCAAGAAATTAAACACAGAAAATGGTATAGGAGATTCAAGATTCAAGGATTTGTCTAATTGAACACTTCCAAACATATTCTAATAGATCATATGTTGTAGCTGTGAGGATAGAGGGAGGTGCCAGCCCGGATACCTCACAGTCAGGTTCAAAATAAGACTTTGCGTTGCTTGGTGTGTGGTGTGCATGGTGCAGCTGTGTGTTTGTGATGCATGGAGGCTCACATCATCAAAGTGTTTCTGCTCAGCTCAGTTTTCAGTCAGCAGCTAAAGGTTAGACTTATGTGTGGCTACTTACAGTAACACAGGCCGAGTCCTTTACACGTATCATTACCACTACCCCACTCACCTGCCAATCACCTGCACCTTCTTCAGCCCGGCAAGTGGGTCAATATGTCTGCAAAAGAGAAAATAAATACTTTAAAAATACACACAGATCATAGCTGTGAAACTGAGTAGGAAACATTTTGTTACTGTCATTCATTTGCAAAACAATGTAAATAAGGCAGAAGTGTGCTCCCTCCTGCAACAAAATCTGTAAATATTGTAAACTAAAAGGAGAAAGTAGTATTTTTTTGTCATAAGATTGAAATAAAATAAGTTATGACTTTCTTTAAAGGGTCTACAACCTGTTTGTCTCCATGGAGATGTTAACGGTTTGGTTTAAATTGTCCACAGTATGGCATTAAACTATCTGTCTTGCATTTATTCAACAGGTGTTATTTATTGCTCAAAAATATCTTTAAAAACATCATTTTTTTTTACCATGAATCTCCATAAATATAATCTGTAATTTGTCTGTCAAGTCACCATGGCGATTCATAAATTTATGGCCAACATTTTAGGCACATCTCCATGGAGACAAGCAGGTGATGGACCCTCCAGTACACAAGTTACACAATGCGCCTTTAATTCAGAATTCAGGATTCAGAATTCTATATTTCCTTACAACTTTACTGTATAGTATTATTTTCCATTGGCTTTTTCCAACCACAACATAGAGCTACTGTGTCCAATTAATTTCCGTTTCCCGTTTCCCTCAATAAAGTTTGTTAAGTTTAAGATCCGAGATAAAATGGTTTGCAAGTGCAAAAACAGTGGCTATGATTACATGCAAACTCAAAATCTGTTAACATAATATCAGATTTTTGGAGATATAAGATTATGAAATGACATTCGAACATCTAATTTCTTTTTGATCACGATGCCTCTGATTACTCACATCAGATTTTCCCTTTTAAATGTCATTTATGTAATTTTAAAGGTCCAGTTATTTTATCATAATCAGATTTTGGTGTGCATGTGAATGTGGCCACTGATACATGATTTGCACAGGTTTGTTTTGTGTCCATCCAAATATAAACCCAGGGATCAAAGGTTAAACTGGAAATGCTGACAGCCCTGCCATTAGCTACATGAAGGGTCATTATCAAGAGACATTTGATCTCGACACATTTTAGCTAATGACGACCCAATAATATTATGTAATGTTATACGTTGCCGTCTTTAATGATCTAATCCAAAGCAATAAGACCTTTAAGATTGGTGTCAGATTGTTCAGTTATGACTTCCTTAATTCCTATTATAACTTCCGGGACCACCAACAGTTTAATTATCCTGTATAAAGCATGAATAAGACTGAACAAAAGTTTATCAGGAATATCTCTAGTGCTACAACCTGGCACAATGTTTCCTGTTAAGGTTAATGTATATTGTGCACTGTCCCTGAATCATAAATAAACTACGGTAAATAAATAAATGATAGGAGATAGGGTTAGAGTATTACCATCAAAGTTGGGGGTCTGTCACCTGCTTGTTTCTATGGACAAGCTGTTGTTCTGCCATGTATTACCGGTACATTAAAAAGCTCTGCCTTACATTTATTCAATTACAGCTGATTTTATAGCTCAAAAATACCTACAAAAAACAGACATTCTGATTGTGAGTGGATTTGCATGAAGATACAATTGTTTTATACCATCTGACTGACCCTCCACCAGAAAAGTTATACAATGCACTTAAAAAAACAATTTGCCCATTATTAATCAGGGCTTTGTCATGGTTTATTTAAAGTAGAGTTAAATTAAGTACACATAATACATAAAAAAAAATTCTTTTTAGTCTGTCATTTCAGTAATTCAAGCAACAGTATAACAAATATCTACTTTCACTGTTTACATCAGGAAACCCAATCTGCTATTAAAATACTTGAAGCTAAACGTCAAATGGTGGTATGGTAAATCTGTCTTGCACTCAACTGTCCAGTGTGGCTATAAACTATTTTAAAACATGTTATTTAATAGTTTACATTGACTCGATGTACAACGATTGAATGACAGTAAGATGGTAAGATGTGCACCAACTGCCAAAGAGAAAACTCATCGCGACACGGGTGAGGCATGCCCCCTCCCAGTGGGCGAGCCAGAGGGACGCCAGGCCTGCTCTTTGAAGCCTGAGGGGTATCAAGTGAGAGCGCCCGCCCCACTAATAAGATAAGTGGGCTAATGCTAGCACTAGCGCTTTGCCACTCATCTCAATGTGTGGTGTTGAACAGTCTCACAGGAATAGCGTACAAATTCAAATGGACAATTGCTGTTGATGGATTTGAAGAGCGGGGGACATGTGTGTGTGTGTGTGGAGTACGATTTGGGAAAGATATCGGATTGCGTTATTTTTTACAAGCACCACCATCAGATTTGCGATTTATTTTTGTTTTAAGAGGATTTTGTTCAAAGGCCACATTTTAAACGTGCCCAGAAGAATTATTAAAATATATGAACAGACAAACTAATACAAGAATAACACAGAATTCGACAAAATCCACATTGCTGCACAGGGAAATTAAGACAATAAAAAAAGAGTAAATCAAATAAAAAGTAAAAAATACACTAACCAAAGTTTGTAGGGTTCTAAATGACAGGGTTAGTAGTTTTAATGCAGAATAATACAGGATATTTTGTTGTTTGTCGGGGGAAACTGCGCTAAAACCATAACATATGAGATTTGCTAATTGCGTCCATTCAAATTGCAATTCTGAATTCACAGAAGTAAATTTTGCAACGCTTGTGTGTAACTGTGTGTAATTGTGTGTGTGTCCAGAAGTTGGACGACGGGGCTGAGCACGAGTGGAGGCAATGCAAGACGCTGGCTAAGTCTTATGGAACATCAGTTGACACTAGAAAAATACAGCTGCCGATAAATCTCTGAGTGCTCCAGACTCAAGTTTCTCCTCGTGATTTATCGGAGTTGTTCCTTTTAGACTTGCCATTTGGGAGTGCCATCTCTGTAGGTCATTTGTACAACTTACTTTTGAACTTCAATACTTCACATAGCTGAAAGACTCAGGATGTTGTCTGGATTCAATGTATAACATTTAATCCGTATCTATTAATATAGCATCAATATATCTAATAAAAATATTCAGAAACAATTTTGTGGTTTTGAGCAAACAGTAATAATGAATGGAGATTAAGATAATAATAATGAAAGATAAGGGACTTGTCACTGATAAAACTAATCTTTAGGGAAGGTACTTAGTTTAAAGTAGCCTGGATTCATTCTACAACAAGGAGGAATTTTAATGCTATGAAGTCAATCTATTTAATGGAAGAATTTGTGAAACATTAAAGATGTAAATGTTGTTGTATCTTGAGAGAAGAATTTGTTTTGACCAAATAATAGAATTTGATTAAGTTGTGGTAATAATATTTGATGGTAATAATAATAAACAGAGGGTTTAATAACAAACAGATGAAGCTTTACAGACATGTCGTGCCCCCCAGAGGGCACTTGACCCAATCACTCCAGTTTGTTTGTTAATGGCTGTGTGTACACAAGGCTCTTTGCACATTCAGGCTTCTCTTCAGCCTCTTTGCTCTGACACAACCTGGAAACCAGCGCTCAGCCTGAGGAAGCTGCCAGTCCATAGTAAGTGCCTCTATTACAAATGTTATCAGTGCAGGGAAATGGAGAGCTTAGCACTTGTGTCTGCATCTCTCATTAGAGCTGGGAGGGACAGGGACAGCAGTTTGTGCATGTGTGTGTCTAAAATCTGACCTCTGACCCTAGCTGAAATATCTTCTCAGGCCTTTGCTTCTTCTTGCTGTTGGTCAGTATTTTGACTCCATTCCTCTCCAAAGCTTTAAGAACCCAATCGTCTCAAATTCAGCACACTAAAATAATTAAGGGGTTGCATGCCACCAGAAATAAGGGTGTGTATATTTTTGAAGTGAGGAGGGGACATGTGTTTGGAGTCTCAGGATGCCAGAGCGTTCTGGACCTGGTTCAACTTGTTAGGAAAACTGCAGATTGGTTTACACTTCCGTTGACATGACTGCAGCATCACTGATGAAGGGGGTGTGTTAGGTGTCAGCCCTCCACCCCCCTGCATGTTTACAGAGGTCTTCTCACAAACATTTGCCCAGCGCAGCGCGACACACAGGCCCCATGGGCACAGGCTCTGGGCTACAGACTCTTTGTACAAAACACAGGTCAGTGTCATTCTTCTGCTGAGCTATAACAGGGAAAATTTATATTTTACCGGTGTTATGTTACAGTATTTTGAAATAAATTTTCACAATAAATATTTTGCAGCCATCTTTTAGAGAGCTGAAACAGCTGTAGATACTTCTACAGGATTGGAACACATTATTTTGTTTTCATAATGTAGAAGGTAAAAATATTTTCTGATGATTTCAACTGGCATGTCACAACTGTTTGTGGATGATGCAGTCAGTGTTGGTAAGTAACTAAATACATTTTCAAAGTATTCTTCTCATCACTGAATGCAGTGCACATCTGTGGATATCTATGATTCCTTCTCAACTCTATTACAAATACTTATTATATGTGAACCATGCCCAGTTAGAATTACATCTATTTTCATTTACTTACAGCTGACATAAGTACTATAACAGAGCAACCCGCAGTGAAATTACAGATTTGCAGCCATATCTTAAATCAGATTAGATTTTTACTTAGGGCAAATGAATTCCCAGTTACGTGATAGCATTATATCATAATATAAATGTAATATACAGCAGAGGCCTTTAGTGAACATAATGAAGTATGCTACATGCTAAAGCAGATGCTCCGAGCAGAATTGGCAGACATAAAGCGCGCACACACACACTTGATATGCATGCAGGCTGTAGCAGGCTGTAGCAGGCTGGAGCAGGCGTCCTTTTGTTAGAGGCAGAATGGGAAGTGTGAAGGACGTGACGAGGGAGATAAGTGTTCTCCAGGGCCCTGAGGTTACCCTAATGGTGTCATACATCACCACTCACAAAGCCAGGCAGAGCAAAGTTGTCAATGCATGAATGCTGCACTATTACTATCGGCCATTTTAATCATGGCACCTGTCACTGCGCTAATCAACACCATAACTTCACAGTGGATATCACTCAGAAAAACTATGTCATGAAGCGGTGTACTAGAACTGTATGCAACACAGGCAGTGCCAGTGTTGTGGTGTGGGGGGCTGTGACTTTGTAGTGCATCATTGCCCTTGTTTGATGGAGGCTGGTTTTCCTAAGAAGCTGTTGTGACAATGCTAAATGCTACTTTTATGAACGCGCTAAAGAGGCTGCCCCCCCTCAGTCAACACTTTCACTAAAACGTACACAAAACAAGTCCTCGTGCACTGCAATAGAAAAACTCCAAAGTTATAGTGTTTTGTCATGTTCAGATCTTTAATATAATTGCACAATCTACAATATCCTTAACCTGATGAGGTTTTGAAGAAGAGGATCCCAGTTTTTTGCTGTATCCAATTGCATGAACCTTTCCAAAACTCAGAGAGAAATAATAATAATAATAATAATAATAAGTATAAGTATTGGGGAAAACCACAGCTTATACACAACTGAAAAATGTCTGATGTTTCTTTAAGAGAAATAACCCCTTGAGGTGTTTTTCTCATTTGCAGTGGGGTCCCCAAGTTCAACAAGTTCACAAATGCATTACTATAATAAGTACTAAGAATAATTAATGAGAAGGTTTAATCCAAAAGCATAAAACCCATAAACAGTCCATGTGCCATTATTCAAATGACTAACATTGTGTATTCTATTTTTTCTTTAATATGATATTGTTATCAGTATGTAAAGCTTTTCCAAAATGATCACTTGGGAATCTCACTTTGCAATTAGCTGTGGAGGCTGACAAGCCAAGTTACTTTCTGTCAATCAGCAAAACAAAAACAACAATATCAG
This sequence comes from Odontamblyopus lacepedii, assembly GCA_034769755.1. Taxonomy (NCBI): domain Eukaryota; kingdom Metazoa; phylum Chordata; class Actinopteri; order Gobiiformes; family Gobiidae; genus Odontamblyopus; species Odontamblyopus lacepedii. The sequence goes on from CM068350.1 coordinate 30,265,280, forward strand.
TAGTACCATAAAATAATACAGAATATTAAATATGGTAGAATATTAATAATTATAGATATCCCTGTGAGTGTATAAAGGAGCAGGCACCACAACAACATAGCCGGCGGTTAAGCAAGCTGAAAAATATTATCTGTATTTCAAATTAAAATTAGCAGAGACATTTAAAAGCGATAAAGTATGTGTGTAGGTATGACGGCATCTAAATTTGCACAGAGAGAAAGCAGTGATTGATGCTTCTGCAGTGCCCCTTCAGTGGCTTGATGTCATCCGCCTATCTTCTTTCAGGATAAAACTCTTTGTAGACAGAGCATGCCCCAAAAATAAGACTGATACTGTGCCCAGGACTCAGCAAACAAGAGTTATGGGCGCAGCTGGGTGAGGTCTGGTAAAATATCGATTATTTTTAACTATTAAGATACTGATCTCTCAATGTGAGTGATGGAACATTCATGGTGTGGTTTTCAGGTGCCTGTTTGGGTAGTACTGTAGAGACACTAGCTCAAGTTGCAAACTATTAGCATTCCTCAGCGTCACAGATCACTGGCAAAAGACTGGTGCACCCATCACTTTGCCTAGAATGGATACACAGTCAATGTAGAAAGATAAGTATTCAAACATAGATTTAATAGACATTTTTACTGTAAACTAGAACTGCACAATATGGAGATTGCAGGGACATCCTGGTGGGGGTGTTCTGTAATGCATTTCTACTGGTGAAAAGTGTAGCACTTCCCATGGTGGCACAATGCACATTCATGTTCATTTATAGGTGTTTGTTTTTCAACAAAAAAGGTGCGAGTGGCTGAAAAACTATTGGTTAATGCTAATTTTATGTGTGAGAGACTTGTTTAACAGCACAAGTAATCTCACCTGCTGTAGTAACAAGCAAGTGAACTTTTTTTCTGGTCATATTGTCTTAAAATAAAGCTCAGATTAAAGTCTAACTTGAGTCACAGAGCTTCTAACAGAGTAGTGCTGTCAGTTAGCGTCACACCTCCAAGGAATGTTGAAGACATCAGCCTCAAAGTATCAATATCACAAAATATGGCTCAAACTGCTAAGGTTCTCCATCTCCCATTTTGTTGACAAATAAAGATCCTCTATGTAACTGTTATGGTTCAGGGTTTGCCAAATGCATGTCTCAGAATGAAAGTTAACTTTGCTGCTAATGCTATGCCTAGAATGTTCCACGGTATGGCATTACACTTCATCTCCTAGTTGACAAGTACATGGGTCAACTAGGCCAATATGGAGAGGCGACCAGACCCACAGTAAGAATGTTCAGGGTATTTTTCACCCGCAACTCAATAATTGCAAGACAGATTTAAGAAGTTTAATGCCATACTGTGGAACATTTGGAAAAGCGATAAGCAGCTGGCAGATCCTATCACCAGAAAAGGTACACAGAGCATATATAAGTCCAAACTTAACTTGGTTTAGTCCCTGTGAAGTTTTTATTTTGACATTTACACCAGTAATAAAGTAGTTTTCATTTGCTCAAATTTATCTGAACTTACCATGTCAAAAAGTATACTGAAATACATATACATCATAATACTTACAGAAACTCCTAACTATTTGCAGCTTTATCTTTTTAAGTTGGACAGCCTTCCAAACTGACCTGTGTCTATGGCCTTTGCTGAAAGGCATAAAGTGATGGTTGATGTTGCTCTGTCATTACGGGTCCTGTTTTAACTAATGAGATACATTATCGTTAATCACCAGCTCATTAAGAGGAGACATGTTCAAGAGAGAGCTGTGTCTTTGGACACACACATAATTGTACCAGGCACCACTATCACAGGATATGCTGCACTTTTAATGGCCCCAATAGAGTTTGGTATAACAGGAAGTGTGGCGACTATTTGGACTAGTTCTATCAAAATATTGTAACATTTGTATTTATATTTAAAGTATATTATAGAGTCTATAAAATGTCATTTGATTGTAAATTTTTGTTTTGTTTGGCTGTATTTAACATAATACCTACCATAAAGACAATGTTATTTTATGTATGAACAACCTAAAACTTTCCCATTTCCGTAACTTTTCAGATGCCCAAGTGGTCCAACTTGACATGGAAAGTTTTCTTCGGACATGAGTTTCCATATACTCGGGCCATGCAATAAAATTCAAATTGATTCAAATTCTGTCATTTCTAATTGTCAATGATCAGCTTGGGTATTTTAAACGGACATTTATATGCAAAACTGTCTCCTGTGAGATTAAGTCATGTTAAAATGTTGTTAGCTCATCAAAAACACACCTGGAGTTGTGTTACATTTCATTCACACGTTTGAGTAACTCTTTATTATTAGTCTGTCTACAGCTCAAAAACCCAAAATACTCAGTTCTCTGTTATTGTGATGTCATGAAGCTGTAGTTTTCAAGTTAACAGCTACCTTTTACCTTTAGTTCAGTCGAGATTGGCAATTCTAGGCCTGAAATTATCCAAATGATTTAACTCAAGGTGTATGGAGTTTAAAAACACAGTAAAGCACTTCCTGTGTTACCACATGACATCATAAGGTGGAAAAGAGAAGAACTCAACCTAAATATGCAGGGTTTGTGTGTTAAACATGTGTGAATGACACAAACCACAACTCCAGGTATGTTTGTGATGAGGAAACAGCATTATAACATAGATCAGAAAATAGTGTAATATGGGCCCTTTAAAGATTCAAAGATGGTGCTTAATGGTGGCCAAACCAGATCTGCCTCCCGCGGTGCTATTAAGAGCTCATTTAAGCAAAGACTGATGGGCCGGGCTATCTTTTAATCATAAATGAGACCCCTCCTTCCTCACCACCCTCCATTTGCCCCCTCCCTCCATCTACCCCACTTACCCCTCCCTCTCTCTCCCCCTCTTCTCTCTGTGGGCAGGTGAAAGTGCCATCTCAGCATTTCGGTTTTCGCCTCCAAGCCCCCATCACCACCATCACCGCCCCTGGCTCTTCTGTCTTTATGTTTTTCCAGACCATCGCTGATCGGGGGTATCAGTTCCACAGGGGTAACTTGAAATCCTCCTCGACCCAAAACGAACAGTGAATATCAGAGAGAGGGGTGAGGAGAGGGTCAGGACAGTCAAAGGGGCTGTATATGACTCCAACAATCAAAGGTCTGCTACTCCGGAAAAACTTGTACAACATTATCTTTTTCTATTGGTTCTGTGCAATAAACACTCACTTTTCAGCAGTCTATTACCTCTGTAGTGCAAGCAGTATTTCAGACAATAATCTTCAAATCTCTTTTCCTCACACAGTACAGTATAAGCTCTTTCCATTTTCTGTAGACTGTTAGGTTTATGTGTGAGCATTTTGGAAGAAAGTAAAGTAAAGTTAGGGATATTTTACGGTTGTGCTTAGAGGTGAGAGATGTATAAAAATGGATAATATCACAATTCTTATACTGAAGATATGTTGACATCAAACTTAAGGTATATTTTATTGTCCTTATATGGAAAATTGTCCTCTGCATTTGACCCATTAAGTCTATTCTGCTGAGAAACCTGTCAGGAGCAGTGGGTGTAACAGTGAAGCGCCTGGGGACCCATCTGCAGATCATCAGCTAGTCTTGGTCAGAACTATTTTGTTTTGGGTTGATGGGAGAAGGGCTAGTGCCCAGATAAAAACCCATGATCAGGGGAGAAACATGCAAAGCCCATACAGAAAGGCCCAGGTATCAAACTTGGAACCTTCTGGCTGTGAGGCATGAGTGCTAGGCTAGCCATTGAGCCACCCTGCGTCATGGTGCACATATCTTGATCCACAACCACGTTTTAGCAAATCTCAGATGAATTGCTATAAAATCATCTATATATCGTCATCAAGATACAAATCTGCAATATCACTCACTCCTGGTTATAAGCCTGGGTCTATGAGGGCACCAGTGCTCCCTCCTCCTCACCCCTCTCCTGAGCACCCTCGCCTTCAGTCAGTCTGTGGTCCTGCAGGGGCTTAACGTCAAACTCTCCAAATTGGATGAAACATTATGGGAAATATTATGAGGCAGCCTGCTGCTGAGATGACTGGGGGCGTCTGCCTAATTGAGTTGTTGCCTGTGCTGCATACTGAGCAGGGGAGGGACGGAAGAGGGGTCACGTGAGGTACTAACTTTTTAGGAAGAAAATTATGCTCTACTAAGAAGGTTACATACACAATGGGCACATACAGGACATAAATGACACCTGTCTGTCAGATATTCTGGTGATTTTCTACAATTAAAAAGATACAATCCACACTAAGAGGCCTCAGATATCTCTATGTTGTCTTTGGTTAGAAGTGCAGTTTACACAAGGATACCAAAATGATGGACTTACATAAAAAAATCATCATGTGAAATGTTATTGTAGAATATGGACATGTGGCTGTGGCTCTCCTAACAGTCTCCATAAGTAGGTAGCCTCTATAAGAAGATACACTACCTCATGAACATCTCTGTGGGTCAGTGTCTTTGGTGGAGAGCACCTGAGTTCAGAGCGTATCGATCTCACCTGCGCCCCTCACATTGACCAGTTCATTAGCTGGACTTAATCTACGCCCAGGGAGCTCTGAGCCTGACGCTCAGACCTGTGAAGTTAGATGCAACTCCATTTGGCTTGGATGGTCTCAGAACAATAACTTTATATTTAAAAAGCTGCTTACAAAGTGCAGATGGGCTGGTAGGTTAAAACAATGCTTCTTCCCACTGACGTAAACATCCACCCAAAGAGGCCGGCTGACTTCTGGCCTGGTGGCTCTGGCCCACTCACAGATGAGGACCACATTGTGCCCATTGTCTGACTAAATAGTGGCTTCTGAAAGGAGAAACTTGTGTAAACAAGCTTCGGCTTTAGCATCTCAATGTCACTGCATGGGTGTGTGGTGCAAAGCATCATGTTATGCTTTCTGGCATCTCACATTCTCGTCTAGGTAAACTTTGTGCAGCCTACAAGGATCTGAAATTATTCTTCAGAAATATAAATAAACATCAAAGAGTGACTGTGGTTATCAGTCGGATAAGGCATGTCAGTTCACAGCACAGCCTCAGTGTGTGATTTATTAAACAAGCTAAATGCACTGAGCTCAGCTGACTTGTTTACCTGACTTGGGGCAACCACATGGACGGATATTTCCAGGATTATTCCAAGGGGATTTCACCATCTGCACAGAGCCCATTTTCTCATCCTCACTATTTGTATCTGTTAGGCTGCTGTCATGTAGCATTTCTCATTGAGCAGATAAGAGCTTGTTTCACTTGGGCACTGGGAGTTCTCTGTTTTGATCAGAGTGGCCATGGTCCTTTTTACAATCGGAAGTGAGGCAGGACACACATACATGACCTCTGTGTGTCCTCTGTATTTACTTTTCACATGTTAAATGTTTAAGAGGAGCAGGGCGCTGTCTTCAATAATTATGGGCTAAAGACATCCTTTTATTAGTGTCTCGTTTTGTAATGCAGCTAAATAACACTTTATTGCCCTTTAATTAAATATTAATGGTGGTGTCATTACATCTTCATTTATTATTGAAGAGCTTCTAACGACTGATACTGCATATTAATGTAATTAAACATCCGTACAGTGTGTTAGAGCCGTCCTGTGTCCAAGAATACGCTCTGCAGATGTTGCTAAAACAAAGAATAGCTTTGGAGAAATGTTTTTAGGCAAACATGGGTGTTTATCTATCTATTAATGGGCATGTATTGTCCCCAAACAATTTCCCTTATCTAATGACAATTATTTGTTTTATTTGAACCACCTTTCATTTGTTTCTTCTCTTTGTTTTTGTTTGTGTCTTCATGTAAAGTATGTTGAAAAGTGCTTTACGAGTGTTATGTATTATTATTACAAAACAATGGTCCATTCCACACATTGTAATTCTTCTATAGCTGAAAAACATTGGTGCTGAAATGCTCATTATCAGAATCAGTCATGTTTTTTCAATGTTATGTCATTGTCTGTGAACAAAATTCACAAACCGTAGAATAGTGCAACATACAACAAAAAACAAAATGGTTAAAAATCTGAAATGATCAAAAAAAGATTCACCACACCTGAAAAACACAGTTTGACATAACGCAAAAACACAATAGATCAGTTGCATAGGTTATCATGGGACTTATTAATCTCTGTTTAGAGCCACCTCTTCCTCCAAGCAGCAGTCAAACAGCCCATTAGCCTGAGTGGAGAGTCTGGTCTGGGTAAAGCCCCCTGCTGCAGATGTAGATTACAGGAGCGGACCCCCACAGCTTCAGCCCAACCTTCACTGCTCCTCACATGTGCTGCTCATATTAATGCATGCTAACAAGGTGCCCATTGTTGATTTCACAAACAGGAAGTTCTTTCCCTGAAGGCCTAAGTGAAGATGTACTCCGGCGACAGAGCAGCCACCTTTAAGTCCCCTTCGGTGCTGGGACCCTTTGACCCCGTCTCAGAATAGGTCAGTCTAAACTTATTGCTCAATGAATAAACTGGTGCCTCTTCAAAGTCAGCACATTAATAGCTGACTGGTCGAAGCTGTGACCACAAAACTCAAGTGATTGCTTGTTAAAAGGTGGCTGATTGGGTGGTTTATAGAAAATTATTTTTGTTAGTACAAATCTCAATAAAAATGTAAACTAAAATCTGTAATTGATGTGTTTTGTGGCAACTGCAACAATGAATCATTGGGCAAGACACTAGTGACTGAATAATGTAATTAGAGATCAAACAATGTTTTTCTTTCATGGCCAATGCCTATACTGATTGTTTGTAATCTAGAGATCTAATTTGCAGAATTTTGGGGGCTGATTATGTGCTTGAAATGAATACAAACTCAATCACTGTCTATACATTGGACTGCTCTACTTAATATTATTGACTGATTTGTTTTATTTCGAGCTTGCTATATCTACTTATTGTTCGGTATATGAAAGCTGGAACAATAATATTTTGGAGCTCAATATTTATCGTATGTACAATTTCTTTGTAAAAGTGGAAAGATTTGGGGTATTTTTTGCTGTAATACAATTAGATTTGAGCTATAGAGTGTAGAATAACTAATTTCCATGGCTAATTATTGCTTCATTCTGCTATTTATTTGCCTTTCGATAGATACTGTCTATTTAAAATGGTTTACTGGGATTATCCTGAATTATTGTTTTTGTGTCAGTGGCATAAAGTAGTACGAGTAGTATTATTGTGCATCGTAGTATGTGTCTGTAACAATATATCGTGCTTCAAAATGTGTTACTGTGACAGGGCTATTGACAACTTTAGTCAAGCAAACATGCACCAAACTCTTGTCACTGTAGAGTTTCGATGTAAAGTCACACTCCACTTCTACACATTCCTCAGACATTTCCCAATACCTCTGAAGTACCTCTGAATTAATCTTAATATGGCTGAAGTGACGGATCATAGGAGACAACTAACAAAGCCGACAGACAACACTGCTTCATCTATTATGCAGGACCCAGCTTCTTCATGTAAACAAATACAAGGAAAGCCAAAGAGACAAGCAAATGTTTTCCACTCTGTAATGAAAGCTAAATTCACTCGGGTGCTGCATGAGAAGCTCCACAGACTGCACCTATTAAAAGTCGATCGGGACGTCTGCTGCGTAAACAAATAGCTGTGATTATTCCAACCTGCCATCCTCTGACAGCACTAAAACCTCCTTCAATTAGCCAGCACTGCAGTGCACAATAAAGCTCTATTCTCTGCTCTGTGTTATCAGATTTACACCTTTCACTCATCAGCCTGTCACAATAACACTTTTTGAAGTGTGAACTAGAGCTATAAAGAAATATTGCAGTAAATGATATAAGATACAAGATGAAAATGTTGTATGGTACTGACACTGTAACAGTAAAGCAGGATAATCTCAGCAAACATGTTTAAAGATATAGTGTTAATTGAAATCTTGAGACGACCAGGAACAAGATATTATTGCCAAGTTAATCAAAATAACTGGACTTACAAAGGCTGCAAAAGCAAAAAGTCCAGTTGTTTTGATTAACTTGGTGATATGTCATTTTTGGCCAAAATAAACTAAAATAAAAGCATGTTTTTCATTATGGATGTTTTTATTGCACTGAGAAACATAAGTTCTTTAAGTGAACAGGCTTACATCTCCACAAACCCACCCAATTTGGCTTCATGGAAGGCCTCGACCTGACCTCCGTGAAGTTGGCCCCCCATCAAACGTTTGTGCTTCTTTAGTTTTGGAGAATTAACAATTCTTTTATAGGTCAAACTGGGGTCAGCCAGCCCCCCAGGAAGCTTCAAAATGCACTAAAACAGTCCAAAATGGAGTCAATCATTTGTGCTTCATTTGTGCCGTTTTGTGCTGCAAAAAGTTTCATTTGTGCAATTTTGGTTCTTAAGATATTTGCGGTTTTATTTTCGGCCGATGACGTCATCCAGCCCGTCATAATGTTAAATAGAGCTCAAAACAGGCAGAAAATGATCGAAAACCTTTGTATTTCGTTTGTGCTGTTTTGTGCTTTGACAATTTTCATTTGTGCAAGTATATTTCTAAAATTATTAATTATTATTTCTGCGGTAATTATAGGATGTCTTTTCCGCTCCGCTGACGGCGGCAAACTCCGCAAAACTAGCGGCAATAAACGATCTCAGGCTGTGGGTAAATCTGTATTATCATATAAAATATGAATCAAAACCAAATTACTAAAGGCTGTTACATACTTTTCCACAGCCTGAGATCGTTTATCGCCGCTAGTTTTACAGAGCTTGCCGCCGTCAGCCGAGCGACGTCATATAATCACTGCAGAAATAATAATTAATAATTTTATAAATTTGCTTGCACAAATGAAAATAGTCAAAGTACAAAACACCACAAATGAAATACAAACGTTTTCTATAATTTTCTTCCTCTTTTGAGCTCTATTTAGCATTTTGAGTGGCTGGATGACGTCATCGGCCGAAAATAAAACTGCAAATATCTTTTTGCAGCACAAAACGGCACAAACGAAGCACAAACGATTGACTCCATTTTGGACTGTTTTAGTGCATTTTGAAGATTCCTGGGGGGCTGGCTGACCCCAGTTTGGCCTATAAAAGAATCGTTAATTCCTCCAAAACTAAAGAAGCATAAATGAAACTTTTTGCAGCACAAAATAGCACAAACAAAGCACAAACCATTGACATAGTTTTTGTGTAGGTTTCGTTTGATGGGTGGCCAACTTCACAGAGGTCTCGACCTGCCTTTAATGTTCCACAGTATGGTATAAAACTAAATCTATCTCCATGGAGAATGTTCAGAAGAACTTCCTATTGTAATGGAATCATACAGTTACACTTTCCACCTCCATAAAGTTACATTAGTTAAGTTACTATCACTTTTCTTTGCAGAGAAGAAGGATTTAAGGACAGGGGGTCGCTCTGGGTCAGTTCCATTTGCTTGTTTCCTGTGAATGTTGTTAAGCTTGTCTGTTACTTACCAGTGACTGTTTCATGGTTTGATTTTCTAACTTTGTGTTTAGGCTGTGGTTAAATCAACGATTTTCTAAGCCTTGCGAGGCGACTGCTACTGTGATTTTGGGCAATGTCAAAATAAATTTAAACCAAAGACATGACCATCAAAATACATATCAGAGCGAAACAATAATTACCTATAGAAGTTACTTATTAATCCCACAAAAATCTCCCCATAATAAAATGTAGACACGACAAATATTGAGCCCCATATAAATTGGTCCAGTTATCATTTACATTTTCTTGCTTGGTAATTATCATGACAAGCCTAATTGAGCCCCTATACACTGCATTATCCCTGCTACCATTTACATTGCATTGCATGATAAGTCCATATAGTAATTATCGTGACAAGCCAATCTACACTTGTCAACAGTTTGCCAGCTCTCTGACCTGAGCCTCAGAAGCTGTACAGAGGAGGACACAGTCTCTATTGTCAGGAGACGATCAGTCACAAATAAAGACACCTTGGGCATTTTCCTGCACTTTGGTCACACAGCTGGAGTAAAAGGTTACACTTGGAGGGTCAGGAATGTGGACTTTAAAGTGAATAGTGAATAATGCTTTGAACAAGGCCTACGCTCTTGCTGCTATGGTGTTTCTCAATGAACTTTTTTTTGCTTAAGCACAAAGAACAGGCCCATATGACAAGAGACACAGTTTATTACAACGACAGCAGTTATTATTACCTATAGATGGAAATAGTCTAATGCCTATTGTCAAGGCACTCAAAGCACTTTACATCAAGAAACCACTAACCCATTCGCACACACATTCGTACAACAATGTACTAGGGCCGGACCGATATGGATTTTGTTGCAGCCGATTTGATATCAATAAAATGGGAGTTGGAGCTGCGAATAGCCGATTTAATCGCCGATATATTTATGACGTAAAAATTCACTGTAATTCTTCAATTGTTTATAAAACTTAGGTTTGGCTCTATTGGATTTTCAATTTGGTTAATTTAGGCCACATTTATTGTTATTCTGCCTCATTACGTCATACTTAAAGACAGTAGGTCGGCCTAATGGCATTTTTGTATGATATTCTAGCCAGTAAAGAAAGTACTGTAAGTAAACTACCGCTATTAGCTTTTAGTGATAAATGCGTGCGCGCTGCGGTAATTAATGATATGCTAAATTCCTATAATTCACACTTCTATTCACAGCTCATTTACATATCAGTGCATGTCCAGTAACATATATACGGCCACTATAGTCACTTTACAGTCGCTAATAGAAGAGAAAATAGCCTGTTTATGTGTGCGAGCTACAGCAGCTAATCGCTAACCAATGAGAAAGAACAAAAACGAGCTTCAAAACCGACACATTTCCAACACTTACCGCTCACACAGGCTCCTCTCAGACCACATCTGCACTAAGAACTGTCCTTTTAATCCAGACTCAAACTGATCGTCCGTAAAAAAAAATATATAATTTCAGTGTTGCACACACATAGACTGTATATGTGCGCACATGGATCTATGGCTGTGGCTGTAGACAAGCGCAAATGGTGATGTGTTCAGGAGCGGGTGGACACAGACAAATGACTCCCCAGATAAATACTGATGAGGAGCCACATATTAGGACATCTATCCGCCTGTAAACTGGATTAAATGGGCATAATATAGAAAGAGTGAGCTTTATAACAAGGTAAAATGTCCACGTGGAATATTGGCCCATATTGGCTGATAATATCAGTCAGCCGATATATCGGTCAGGTCCTACAATGTACACAGACACTATGGGCGAGGTGGGATAAGTGTCTTGCCCAATGACACAACAACAGTATTAATTTGTGGGAACTGGAATCGCAAGACCAATCTTCAGCTCCATGAGCAAACACTCAAGTTAATTCATACACACAGCACATGTGACACTGCTGCAGGCTGACTCGTCTGTGGAGTAACTGAAAACAAAAGACTGATTTAACACCAAACAGGCAGTAATGTGATTATTATTATGAAAATGCTCAGCACACGAGGTTGGATTTAACACTGCTCTAAACCCTGTATAAACATATGTTTTTCTCCAAGGGATAAGATCAGGCATGTCCAAACTGTGGCCCGAAGGCCAAATGTGGCCCTCAAACCAATTGTTTTGGCCCCCGGGCTTCCAGGTGAATTGGCCCATACTACAGCAAGTCGTACTTTTTACTGCATGTTTTTGAAATCTACTTTGATCAAGCAAATTTAGTGTGTCCTTTTGAGGGTCTACGCATGAACAAAGCTCTGGTGAGTCATTCAAACCCGTTATAAATACACATATTTGAATTACTCACTGTTTTGACCACCAGTTTATGACCCTCGATTGGCCCTCATGCTGGTCTGTGTTTTAATATGTGGCCCTTGATGAAAAAAGTTTGAACACCCCTGGATAAGATTCTTCAAAGTCATGTCATGTTTTACAGCAAATGCTGCTAGATTTCCTTGTGTAGTTAGAATTACCCCAGAGCACCATGGGGCTAGTTTGTGTTAACCCACACGCACCTGCACTGCTGTACACCATAGTTGGTCTAACAGGCAACTGCAAGTAACCCACTCAAAATGCATGAAAAACCTGCCCTGTGTTGACTGTAAATTCTGCATTAAAGTCTTTGAGTACTGGAGAGAGCAGCAGGCCCAGGGACAGGGACAGGCTTGTGATCAGATGTGGGTCAGGGCAGAGCCTCTCTGCCACAGGAATCGGCTGCCTTCCGGACACAACAGGAAGTCCTGTCACTTCAGGTTTGTTATGGAGCCGACTCTAAAATAAGCTCATTATTAGAATCGATCGGGATCTAAAATTGTGTGTACTGTAAATTTCACTTTCAAAGGAAGGAATGACTGAGGGCATGGCTGTTCTCTGAAGAAAAATGTTTATTGGTGATCCTTGAGGGCAACTTTACTAAAAAGAAAGCTGTTGTTTTTGAATAGTCTTCAGTTCATGTAAAAGCAGCTCCTCCACAGACGGATGTCAGATGTTTGGCAAAGATTTTAAATTTATCCAAACTTCGAATGAGGGAAGACAACACAGCTCATGGTGACAACAGGAATAAAATCTCCAGTGAGTCTGTAAACAGAATCCTATCTTACATTTAACAGGATTACTTAATTAAACTCTTGCTCTAAAACCTAAACAGTAGGACCTTTATTAGTGGCATCTCTTGGAAACAGTGTGGATAATTCTAGTGGTTATGTGATGATGGTTCCAACATTTATTTTTTTGTTCACACAACTCAGTAATCAAATTATCCATTTTCCACAAAAATGTGTTTTTCATGAGAAAACCGGCAACAGAATAGACATCCTCTGTCAACCTGCCATAGAAATAAGTCACAAGAACACATTGTCTTTGCATCCAAACATTATTCCAGCGCGCAGTAAATCATTGTACTCTAATTTAATCATAAGTCAGCTGAAATGACAGCAGCAGTAGTTGAGGACAGCCAATAACTGTCACATGTTTCGGGTTTAGTCCTGATCGTACTCAAGCAAGGCATAAATCCAAACTGACACACTCTGTGGCCAATACAAACTCACCAAACCAAGACAATAGGTTATCAAACAATAAGACAAGTGCCCGGTGATAAACCATAAAAATGTACTTATATGCTAATTATGATCTTGTTTTCAAATTACTGAAGATGTATACATGTCTAATTTCTGAAAGTTTGATAAGAGCTACTACATTATGGGCCAACAAGCTTCACTGACATGCAAACATGTCACAGTAGATAGCCACTGTTACTGTGATACATGTTCTAGCTAGTATTAGAGGGATAGTTATAGTTTCAACTAGAGATGTAACAGCATCCAAATCTCTTGGTAAGGTACAATATTTATTATGATATTTTGTGGAGGCTAACCAAATTGTAAACATGCAACTTTTTCTTTGCCTTGACAAGCCTTGGGTTCAATCATAAACCAAAGTATTAAGATTTGAAAGTGATTATTTCTTCAGGTAGTCTGCACTAAAACAGAGTAAAGGGTCATGGTCTATGCAGTTTTCTCTCCTTTTTTGTATCTGCTGCACCATAACAATTAACATAAGCAAGAGGCTTGTATACAATATAGCAATATTTTGATTATTGTTAAATCCCTTGTTTCAAATAAAGTGAACATAGGCAAACTCTGCTCCATTTTAATTACCAAACGCACAAAAGAAGACAAAATGTTATAAAACCTATACAATCACTTAATGAAACAAAATTTAATTATAATATATTCAAAATTTAATTAAAATCCCTCCCCACATCTACCCTATTTCTCCTATTCATCAGTCCATTTTTTCAGCAGTAGAACAATAGAGGAGAAACATGGACCTTGTCAATAAAAAAAAGCTGTCTAGGTCAACATCATCCCTTCCTGAAAAATAGATGTTTTATAACTCAATAAATGTGCTCGGAGGTAGAAGGCCTTCTTAGTAATTGAATAACTAAACAGGATGCTTCAGTGCCACTGCGACAATCTCCACCCAGCCGAGGGCAAGAGGCTCATTTTGATTGGCAGTGGGGATACTCCCTGTATATTAGCGCATTCAAGACGACACAAGAAAGCAAAGTTTGTGACCTTCAAGATACAAGCCTATGGCAGCACACAAGAGCAGTCTGTTACATAGACACAGGAAGCTCTGGCCTGTACTTCAGGCTCTATTAACCTTGGCCTCTTCTGGGGTCACTCGTTTCCCATGCTCAAATAGACATGTTCCAAAAGATGTTCAGGTGCAGCAAATCCATGTCTTGTATTTAAGCAGATTTAAAAGTATGTTGTCTGTGGATGCAACCATCTTTACATAATTATACCTTATTTGACACCAGTCTCTTGTTACTTATTTTGAATGCATTATTACCATTTACAGTTATAGTCTTTGTTATTATAGTTATTGTGATGTGTTCAATTTATGTTATTTTACTTTTATTGAATTATTGAATTGAATTATTATTGAAAACTATGTGGCTTGCACCAAAAATGGCTTAATAAAAACAAGTTAAAAAAAACAATTATTGTGATGGGTATGCTACTCTGTCCAAATAATGTCCCTTGTGGATCAATAAAGTCTGATGTCTCTCTGCTTGACATTCAGGCAACATTCAGGCAACTGAGAGGAAAAACTTTTTAAAGGTTCAGTGTGTAACTTTTGTGGTGGAGCGTTTGTCACTTTCTCGCCTCACTGGAGATTGCTTTGCCATGAATGTTGCATAGTATGATAAACTTAAACTTAAATCTTACATTTAACACACTTACAGGTGTTTTTATTGCTCATAAGTTCAAAGAAAAACCATGCATCCATACTGTAAGCAGGATAACATCTCCGTAGATCTGACCTGTAACTTAGCCTGGCAGAGTTACTTGCCTGTTACCATGAAAACAGATATGCTTAAAGTCATAATGTGGGACATACAAGGCAAAGAGACAAGCTGGTGGCCGACCCAACACCACAAACATTACACAGTATCCCTTTAAATCACTTGCATTATGCCATTTCCTGTGTTTGAAGTAAAAAGGAAAGTGCAAAATAAATATGACCTTTTCTGTATTTCTATCATGTCAGTCTCAGCAGGGCAGACAGTTCACCCATCTTTCCTAGTATTCCCCGGGGAAACTGTGGTTACAATAGTTTACCGCAACCAAGTAAGGAGTGAATGAATAATGCAAGAAATTGAAAAGCAACGTTGAGCAACTGGAAAAAGAGTTATAAAAGACTAATCCATTATTAGCAGTATTTTTGGGATGAGTATTGTCAGAATAGTGAGTCACAAAGACCAGCCACTCACCACCTTATCGAGACAAGGCCTTCTCTTTCAAACAGACATGATTAAAACACGTGGGCTCAACATTTGCAATAACACAGCTAATCTATGCAAACTTTCGCTGCCTTGTTGCAGTGTTGACCATCAGCAGAGCCATGCAAAGGCGTATGCTAAAGTATACTCCATGAAGACGCAACAAAGGCACACTTCTCTTCCGGCCTACAAAAGATTCCAAGTTTCTCCATCCTGCCCAGCTGCTGAGAATAGACAACAGTGCATCTTTTGTGGGGTGAGTAATCTGTGTGGGTGTGAATGCATTAGCCCTTCACAACAGAAAGATGCCCCCGCTTGGCTTTCAAATATTCTGTGATCATGTTTAGATCACTTCCGGCGCTAGTTTGCCATAGCAGAAGAAGAATAGAGCGCATTGAGAGGCAGAATAATTAAACAGGACCTGAAAGCTGGGAACAGACAGTGTTCAGAAGGGCAACATGTTTTTGGGGTTTAGTGACACAGTTGTTTTCATGTGATGGTCGTATTTTCTGAAGTGACTCAACGAGAGGAGGTTAATCCTGTGATGTGTGGGACTTCATTTATTCTGTTGTCCTTGTCTGACTAATAGAGCTTTGAAAATGAAAGCGATAATGCCCAGTTTAGATTAGAGCCCGAATTAGATGTGAGACTGTTTTGTGTTTCTCAATGGGGCCAATTCTTTCTGTATAATTTTTGTGTTTTGTTCATGTTCAATGTATATGAAGTTATTTTAAGGAGAAGTATGGTTTTATTTTAATATATCCATGAAACCACTGAGTTAAACAGTGCACTTTAAAGCTTGGGTGCAAAATTTGTTTTATTTATTTTTATTTTGTGTTTTCCGCAAAGTATTGTAAAAGAAGCACTTTTTAAATTAGACCTCAATCTGTGCAATGTTTGTAACTAATAATTATTTTATTTCTTGTCCCCAAAAGCAGCGCTCTGATTGGCTCCTCTGGGCAGCTCAGTTTCACATGAACACGCTTGAAAGTGATGCATGTGGATGTTAATGATGTGCAAAGGTTTTGTTAGAGCGAGGAACTATTTAGACACATTTAAATACACTATCACTGTACATACAGTACATCTTTTGTGGTTTAGAAATCAGGTACCCCAGCTTTAAGTTATCCATTGTGCTATTTATTTATTAAAGCTTTACAACAATAAAACACATCAAAAATGGTTTACTGGTTATCCTGGTTTGGGGTCAAGTAAAGTTGTAAATATGATCATTTATCCTGCTATTTCTGGGAGCAATACATCAGTTTAAAGCAGGGGTGTCAAACTCATTTTGGTCCGGGGGCCGTATGCAACTTACTTTGATCCCAAAAGGGCCGGATCAGAAAACTCAGTTCTTTCTTCAAGTTATTGTATTTTTTTCCTTGTCTCGTAGTGGTGTTTAAGATTATATTCTTCGAGCAACGCCACTTGTTCCAAACACACTGAGCACAGATTTCCCATTCACCTCTGTCAACAAATAAGAATTAGACTATTTTTCTTGGGAAATCCTGAACTCAGCATCTGCTTTTCTCATTTTTTGACATTTTGCTGATGAGGGTCACAGTCGACAGTCAAAACGATCGTCCTTTAAGAGCGTATGGAAAGAGGAAAGTCTTCATTTGTGCTGCTCTGGTGGGAGTTGCAACGTACAGAAACGCCGGAGACGCTGCTATGCTAAACGGTGCAGAAAATTAACAGAAAAATCTGAAAATTGTAAGTATTTTAATAGAAAAATCAGCCGAGGGCCAGATTAAGGGTCTTGGAGGGCCGGATCTGGCCCCCGGGCCGCATGTTTGACACACGTGGTTTAAAGGGTCCATATTACACTATTTTGAAATCTATGTTATAATGTTGTGTCCTCATCAAACACACCCGGAGTTGTGTTTGTTTCATTCACACATCTTTAACACATAAACTCTTCACTATCATCCCTGGAAATGCCCATCCCTACTGAACAAATGGTAAAAGGAGCCGTTGACTTGAAAACTATTGCTTCATGACATGGTGGAACAGAGCATTTTAAGCTTTGGAGATGTTACTTTAACATGTGTGAATGAAACAAAACAGAACTCCAGGTATATTTTTTGAGGAGGTAACTACATAATAACATAAGTGCATAATATAGGACCTTCTAAATGCGAGTGGCTTTCTAGCTAGAAATATAAAAGTGTCAATAAATAAAATATAGTCATTCCAAACGGACTGATTGTGTGGGCTCTTGCTTGTTAAATGTTTGTCAGACTTCGTGAATGTGAGAGGACCACAGCAGCAGCACTGGTCATTATAGGCTCATGCAGCATCTGTGCAAATGTGAGTTCTCATGTGGGGCCATTGACTTCTAAACACAATTAATCCAGTGAGGGAAGCCAGCAGGACCAAATGATGCCCTCCTCTCTCCAACACGTCCCACTTTCCCAGGGAATTATGCCCATAGACAGTGGTTTAAATTGGAAAATGTATACTAATTGAAAAATACAGCTTTTATAATTTCAATTAACAGCCTTGGAACAAAACAGCTCCAAATATTTGACATAAAAGTAATGGATGCATTGTTACAGTTACCCTCCTTGGAAATTAGAGAATACAGAAAATTGTAGAATTAATGTTGTCATCTTTGCTTCTTTTCTCCAATAGGCAGAAACGCTAAACAGATTTGCCTAAAGCCCCTCCCTCCCTGAACCCACACACCTGCAGTCGTTGGCGCTCTGATGGAGCACACACACACACTTCACACACACACTTCACACACACACGCACACACATACACAGCCTGCCCCATTATAGTTGATGTGTGACGTTTCGACGGGCCAAATGAAGCTCAACAATTGATGTCAGAGCCTTACAAATTAAACAAATGGGGGAGCGCCATGGTGTATTAGGCACCCCAAACCCCCTGATGAACACAGCCGTGGCACACGCCAGCAGGACAACATTGTGTCAGAGCCTCTCCTCCCATAAACAAGGCCTGAGACAAGGGGGGCACTGCCACACAGGCTCGAGTGTTTGCACATTTAACACACATTTATATTAAAGGTTCAAATTATAATAGAGAACGTTATTGTTTCTGACTAATATGTCTTTCACATCACAAACTAAAGAGACCAAACTCTGTAGTTAGTATAGATTGTGGGGTAGCAAAAGGAACTGCTTGTCTGTGTGGCATTTATTAAACGGTGCATTATGTAACTTTTCTGAAACAGGGACCACCACCTGCTTATCTCCATGGAGATGCTATTGCGTTGCCATGATTGATCCACCATATGGCTTTAAACATCCAAGAAAACTAACAGATCTGTGGACAGTCCATTGTAAGAAGCCATTAAAACAACTTTAAAGGTAAAGCAACATCTCCATGGAGACACAAGCAGATTGACAACCACACAAGAAAAGTTTCATAAAGCATCTTTAAAACACATTGAACATTGAAACATCCATACCTTGTACAGTGTGTTCAAGGGTGAAATGAGTCTAACCGTGCATTGATAACCAATTGGGTCCACTGACAAGCAAATAAACAGAAATGATTCAGACAGTCACTAGTATTGATACATTCTTATTTTGCTTGATTCTGTGAAAACCTGAAGTATATCATTGGGTTCTTTTATTAGATTAGATTATAAATTATATGTCCTGCAATATTATGTGAATAAATATCTGAATCTTAATCCATTACTCCTCATATATAATTATTTTGAGTTCAAGTATGGCCAGTGTCGACAATACAAGAAAGATTTGATTTGTGGGTGTTAATAAAGTTACATAATCCATTGATCTTAAATAAGTACAATTTTGTTATTACAAGTTGATAAAAAACACAGAATTTATATTAGCTAAAATTTGACAGCAATTTGACTACTCTATGAATATTATTATTATGAGTTCTGGACACTGAATAAAATAAGCTTTTAGCATTTCGATAATTCTATAATACAGTTCAAGTATTTTGCACCATTGTGATTATAACGGAAACAATTATTTATTTTCAGTCAAAATTAACATACAGAGAAAGTATAGCCCTATAATATTTTATCAGTAATGTTATGTGACACTGTTGGTTATAAGCCGATGCAAATTATAAAAATGTCCAGGTTTTAAGAGTCAAAACAAGAGCACATATCCTTTTGAACAAAAGATAGTTATTACAACAAAAACACTCCTAATTTTTGCAAAGATACTGTGCACACGCTAAATACTGAGCCCCAAAATAGATTGTTCCAGCTTTCATATATTGTCGAAATAATAATTATCATGACAGGCCTAGCTATAACTTCAAGAGCTTCAAGAGACAGTCGGCGTTCACATGAACATACTTGAGATGCATGTGTACTAATCCATATGCAAACACATGGCCCATCGACAGGTCTGTGAGGGGTGAACCATCCCAGAGGAGCACGGTGAGTCACCATTAGATTCTACACGATTCACAGCACCTGCACACACCGCCTGCCACCTGCAATCACATCAAATCAAACACAATGGAAACACACACAGAGCCACAAACGCAACTTTAAGAGCTGCTCTTTAAACCCCACAAAGAGACATGTGGCCAAAACATAACTGTGCACATACAATCACACAGGTGTGGCAGGTCCATTTTGTTTTCACTAACCCTTGACGCTCTCAGCACAATCCCCAAATAGAGGCAATGTGCAGCTCTGGAGGTACAGGGACAATATAGTGTTGTTTGGCTTTGCGAAAACATGCTGTAATGGCAGAGAGAAATTGTGTTGGGAATAAATGCATCAGGTCTGCTTGGTGCTGATGGCTCATCATAAGACATGAGCCTGTGTACGTGTGCGGCGCGGAGCAGAGGACAGAGATTGAATATCTAAAAGGGGTTAAGTGCCAGGGTTACCCATCCACAGAGCATTAAATGAAGGCTCTCACTTTGATGGACACCGGCACCAGGATCCCTGATGTCCCAAAATATTAGGTTTCTCTTCTAATAATGTTGGAAATATTGCCTACTGTCATGATTAATCTGGGCGGCGGAGGGCCCTGATTGCAGGTGACGCGGTCACAGCACAGTGCCTGTGTTAGTTTCCACACACCGTCAGCTTCACTCCACACAGAGCCGCAGCCCGGAGCAGGGCTGAAAGCAGCTATCGCAGCTGCTGCTAATGCAATGTGACAGCAGAGAAGGAAACCTTTATTTTAATTCAAACAACAAAAGCCAAACAGCCAAACTTATATGTGTGCCAAACATTTTCCCTCCAAGATGATTTTCTTGACTTTAGGAGTGTATTATGGCTACTGTTTTCTGGCTGAGATGAATCTAGTCTGAACTAGTTCTTAAAAGTGCAGAGGAGGTATTTGGCAGGAGAAGAGAAGAAGTGTGCACAGAGAAACTAGGTATTTGTAGATGTGGAAGACGCCACAAAACATTTGTCAAATCAAAGACTTGAAGGATTGCACATCATGGGTCAGTTTCACATGCCACTTAGAGGTCCCATTGTCCTGACCATGAACAAGACCCCCTTTATGGGCCTGGCTTGAAAAACAACGATGGCTCTCCTCATAATCAAATCTGTGGATCCCAACAGGCCAGCAGGCCCTGCCACTTAGAATTCTTTGGATTGGCCATGGTCAGGATGTGCCGTTTGGCCCCAACAATGGCAACATTGATTTTAGTGCTATGAGAATTTTGGTTGAGCTGTAACAACTGGGACTAAGGGGAACCACCACTCCCTGCCTTTCCCAGGAGGGAGTGCGGTTATGGGGGAGAGGTGAGTCACTGGTGGGCTCCAGGGCTGTGACCCCACAGACCTAAAGCCTAATTCAATCAGGAGAGCATCATTAGGCTGCATTATCAGACATGATCTCCCAGAGTGCATTGCTCTTGTGCCACTCCTGTGTATGAGGAGTAACACACTCACTTCCTGACCTCACTGTGTTGGACATAATCGGAGGCTGATTGTCTCACCACAATCAGGCCTTGTTTACATGCATCATTTTGATGGAGTGCTGCTGTGTTTTGTGGAACTGATGTTGCATTGAAGTCTTGTTGCTATGGGGCTGGGGCTAAGGCCATGGCATAATGGCACGACCTTCCTGTTTGCAGCATAGTGACTTACTGATACAAATTACCCCACATTTAAATCCACCAATTTAGCCCGTGCTTACTGGCAGGGGTCACACCAGGCCCTTTCATGTGGCCCTCTTTTGAAGTAGCTGCAAAATACTGTGAGACTTTAGCACCCAGCATCACGATGCAGGAGGGGCTGGGAGGGGGGAGCTGCTGGTACAATGATCCTCCTTAGAAAAGCTTCTAAATCTTGATGGTTCCTTCAAAGGAGCCCTGGTGTCAAAGCCTGTGTTGTGGCTAGAGTTGGACATGCTTTGTGCATAGATATAAATGTTTGAGTAGAGGGCACACCTCCTCAGGCCGGCACTGTGTCTGCTGGAGGTTAGGCAGAACAAGGATGCTCTGTGTTACCTCAAAGGGTAACATCAAATAGAAAAGTATGAGACGGTCCAATGTAATGTGTCAGAAACCTTTTGAAACAGCAAAAAATCAATTATGCACCAGATAACAAAGAATTGCCTCTGTATGGCTCAGGTACCAAGTGCAGCCCTCAGTTTTTGCTGGCCTTCGAAATTAACTGGTCCAGCAGATAAACACATAAATGCATTTTACAGCATCATACCACAATAATCTTTACAAACACGCCATGAGAGACAGGCGGATATAAGATTCTAAGTATGAATAGGTGTTATGGCTCAGTCAAGTTGAATGATTCACTGTATTGACCTCCAGTCTATGGCCCCCTGCTTTGTTCATCTTTCAGTATGTGGCCCCTGTCCTGAATGAAATTTTCAAAGTGAAAATTGTGGAAAAACTTTGTCATTTTGATCAAGTAAATGCAACAAAGCATTGTAAAATAATTTGCTAAAAGAATGCATTATTCATCAGCAGTCAGCTTGGTCTCCCCATGCCGACTCCTGTGTTGGAGAAGATAGATGTGGGAGCAGAGCTGCTTGAGGTCCAGATGGTTCATTCTCAACAATAAGGTTTAGGCTTCCATTGGAAAATGATCCTTTTCCTGTGTGCTGCCTAATGTGTCATCGTCAGACAGTAATGAGGTGACGCCCCTGAATCCAAATCTCAAACACAATCTCACTTTTCCTGGCACAGACTTTCAACAACACAAGGAGATAAAGCAGTCACTGAAAACACGGGGAGATAAAGCAGTCACTGAAAACACGTGTACAAATAAGATGCTCTGGATTGTGCTTTATTAAATTATGTCCTGTGTCATCCACTTTCAGAACATTATTAGTTTGTACACTCGCCTGAACCTTTGATGAAAAGAATAAGAGGCTGGCTTGTCCTTTTAGTACGTTTAACATTTCATCAAATTACATCACATGATACATTCTCCCCAGCCTGACGACGCTGTATTAACAATAACCAGCAGCATATAACAGCCCCAATGCTTCTTTCACATTTTTACCCTTTTCCAGCGGCCCTTTTGTCCCTTATTATGCATTCTAGGCTCAACGTCAAAGAGCAAGGAAGAGATTTAATTTGTTGACAATTGCCAGCGCTCTCTTTTAAACGGCTTTTAATTGATAACGGCAAAGGAGAGTGGTGAACTTTAAATAGACATTCTAATTATCGGCTTTAAGAAGCAAGGGCTTTTTGGGAAATGTTATGGCATTTGGAATGGGATTAATGTGCGAGCGAGGCACTGGCCACCCTGCAGCTAAATGACATTAAAGAGAGAGATGAGTGGTGCTGCTGAAGGGAGAAAACCCACTAGTCACAGGAGCCAGGGCGCCCACAGCCTTTGGGCACATGCACCATGGGGTAGAAGGGGAGGGGGGGTACTTACCTACAGACTTTAGCCTTTGTCAGAAACCTATAGTCAGCACATAGAGAAAGCAGGTGAATGAGACAACTGACTGACTTTTACAGTTCTTATAGTTATCTTGAATTAAAGGTGCACTGTGTAACTTTGTGGTTGGGAGTCTGTCACCTATTTGTTTCTATGGATATGTCCTTGCTCTGATTAAAATGTTCCACAATATGACATTAAAAGGCTCTATGTTACATTTATTAAATTACAGGTGGTTTTATAGCTCAAAAACACGTAGAAAAACAAGCACTTTGACTGTGAGCGGGGTCGCCTCTCCACAGATCTGAACTGTACTGGTCTGGTCTCCCTCACATTTCAGGCAAAGCAATTTCATCTCCATGAACAAAAGCATTTGATGGACTTTCCACCAGAAAAGTTACACAATGCACCTTTAAATGATTACATAGGGACAATAACACATTTTGAAGGGGGATATATTGCTGAAGTAACTATAGACAATAAAAGATCATATTTAAACCAAACCACAAAGCAAAATTATCCTCCATAAAGTATTTTTTAAGCAAAAAAAAACACTAATTGAAATAAATAAATAACAGAATGCAACACTTACATAGCTCATTTGTATCTATAATGCATCATAGAAGTTCATAATTCAACCCTCCACAGCTCAAACCTCATCATAATGCAGAAAAATAACAACATTTTTCCCACTTAAAAAAAAAAGTGCACAATAAATATTGACCCCAAAAAGTATTGTTCCATTTGTCATGTATTGAGCAATAAGTTGATATAGTATCTATCGTGACAGGGCTACTAATACAAACAAGAAAAACTATACTGGTCAAAATAGTTCTTCAGTGTTGTTTCTGATTGACACCCTGGTCGCCAGTCAAAGCAGAAATGCACAACTCAAGCACCTAAATGAGCTGAACTAATCCAGCCTCATGGGCCTCAGTGGGGCGGGAGTCTTGCTGAGTTTTGGGACAGTGGTGCCCCTCTTCTTTGGTGTGTAACTGGACGTCCTGCCTCTAAAGGCTCAGGAAATGCCAATGCTGATGGATCAGCCATGCATTCATACAGAGTCTAGCATTCTACAGGACCTAACAATATAATGTAATATAATATAAAATGAAATCTAACTTAATTTATAAAGCACCTTTCAGAGATTGTATGTAGCCTAAAGTGCTTCCCATAGACCCACATACCAATCTACAACCACCTTTTGCTTTGCATAGACAAACTATAAATTAAATGTATGATAAAAATAGTGTAATTTCATTTTGATTTGGAACTGACCAGTTTGCTCTTTGGTAATAACTTGGCGATAAGTTGTAACTTCAAAACAATACAAAGATTTTTATTGATAGGTCAATTAGGTTCTGAACGACTATGGGGAATTTTGCACTGCCCTTGACATACCCCGAGTATTCACTCATCAGCGGACAGGACAGAAATCCCCCACTAATGACTTTAGTACAGTTTTATGTTCTGAGTTCTTATTGTATTAGTCTGATATGAGGAGTGGTGGTCAGAGCTGAGGGCCTGTGGTCTCACCCGAGGCCAGAGGACAGAACCTGGGGAGAGGTGAGACGAGGCTGTCACTGCCACACATCAGTCATGATCTCTAATCCAGTCACAGCACTAAGCCCATTCATCTCCAGCCGTCATTAAACAGCTAAATGAGAGCTGCCTCTGCTAATGAGCTAATGAGACTCTGTCAGGAGTGTGAGAGAAGGAGAGAGGAAAGGACTGCAACGATTCATCAAATAACCGTGACTAGTCGATTATAAAAAATAATTGTATTTAGATAATCGTAAACTTTGTCTGGACCATACGAATTGGACCATACGACAACACATACTAAAAGGCTTTTTTATATAACAAAGACAAAGGTATTATTAAAATAAAATTTAAATAATAAACAATTTCTGAATTTCATAAATACACATCATGAAGATTCTCCAGAAATATATTAAATATGTGTTTTGAAAATCCAAAGAGGAATGGGGCTAGAGTCGATTAAAGAAATTCTTGTATGACTAAATTCAAAAACAACAATTATGCTAAAAAGTATAGGAAAGAATATATTTACTAGTATATAAAGACAGATTAAACTTTTATAAATTTGAATAGTTTAATCTGAATTTTTACACATGAATACCAAAAAATACAAAATCTGGCTGACAAATACAAATTTTGGTCATCTAGGAAGCTATCAGTCGATTTATGGACTGAATGATTTGAGGCCTACACCCCTAGTGCAGAGTAGAGACAGAGATAGAGACAGAGTGTGGGGGGACAGGAAGGAGAAAACACATGTGGACAAATCAAAAATGGTCAATAAAAGACAAGCAGATGCACTGTGAGACAGTCGTCTGAATTACTCTGCAGCCCTCCCATCACTGCCTGTTTACCACTCGCGCTCACCACAAGTAAACACCAGCCAGTGTTGTACTTGTTCACGATTGCTTTTTAATTGGAAGCAGACTTGGATGTATGCATGCAGCTGTTTTCTTCTGTTAATTGCAGTACCCTCAGCCTAAACATTATTGTCTTCTCAGATATACAAAAGCAAGTAACAAAGCTTAGTTAAAGCAAGGATGCCGTGCTTTGGTGTGTGACATCAATTATTTCTGTCCATGAAGCTACAAAATATTTAGCCTCCTTCAGTATACAAGTGTCCAGCACTAGAAAACAAAAGCACATGGATCACAATGTGCGGCCACCCGGGGAAACAAAGGCATAATATTAACGATTTTGGGATGTCTCATTGTATCCTTTATCACCATTGTACACACATCAGAACAACACATGGGATGTAATTCAAGTTAGGAACTATAAATAGTACAATGTGTGAAATATGCAGTCTGCTGTCAAAATAATAATGTCAAAAACCCAAATCATCTAGAGTCTTATTCCAGAGGTTCTTGAACTAGTATTTTAAGACCCAGAAAATGCAACACAGCTAACACCGTCTGCCATCTTGAATCGGAGTCCATTGGAAAGTGGACATAAGCCAGATTCTCAGCGCAACGCTAAGTGTGTACAAATGGTTTAGCTCTTCACTTGTGGAGACAGGGCTCACTCAGAATAGCCCCTCCACATGACACGCGGCCTTATGCTGTTGCACATGCTCCTCCATTAATAAACAAATGAAGGGCTCACCCTGGAGGTCAGCGGAGCTCAGCTGGCCCATTTGCCACACCGATCTCTCGGCACACTGGGATCCAAAATGGCCACCCGTTGTGTCTGCCTGTCAGACAGCAGCTAACCTTGTCTTTGGTGACGGGCAGTGAGGGGAAGGGGAGGGGGCGGGGGCATGTGGTGCCCTCCTCCTTTGGGCTGATTAGTGTGAGTGACAAAGTGGTGCAGAGAGTCCACTCAGGCCTTCATAATAAATCTATCAGAGAGTAATAGAATTCCATCAATCCTGGCTCTTCATTCTCCGGGCCCGTCCCCCTGCTCCCACCCCTCGGGGGGGTCACCGTGTCAGGACGAGAGCCTGTATGGTGCAGGCAATGTTGGTAAGGGGGGTCCAATCCTCTGGGATTGTACAACTGTTATTATTCAATTACGCTGCCTTTTCTTCCCAGTTAAAAGACCATGATATCATTATCACTTAATGAATATATATAATTGGATCTTGGCTGGCGCTTCCCTGTGGTCTGATGAATACTACTCACTATTCATTTGGCCCTGGCTCATCCCCTTCTGCCCTGCATCCAAAATGAGAGCTGTGGAGCTAGACATGATGATGGCACGCTGATGTCAATATGGAGTTTTAATAATCTCTGTTCTCCTGAAATGCTTAAAATACTGTTTTAGAAATCTCTGCTACCACCAGCATCTGTGAGAACCACTGACCACCTACGATGCATTGGCTCATCAATAAAAACATGCAAGATGCTGTCTCTAAACCTGAGATCAACAAACTCATTTGAGTGTCTCCTGCTCCAACACAACCTGCACTCTACATGTAATTATTGCCATTTCCATGTTTTGTTTAATAACCCCATCACAATTTAGTGTGCACGCATTTGCAGAAACTCATTAAGTCCCTGGGTTTCATCTTTGCCCCTATGAAAGCTGCACATGAAGAAATTGTTTGGGAAAATCCTGCCACATTAACACAGAATAAATGGAGGATGGGAGAATTTCTAGAATAGGCAAGCCCTTAACAGATTAGTCTCATTTAAAACACTAATGCATCTGTGCTGTGTGTGTACAAACAGAGAACTGCGGCCGCGACAGTCATGGCCATCAATAGCTTTTCAATCTGCTAGCGGACAATGAAACTGGCTAAAGACGCTGATGAGGGACACTAAAAACATTGATTTAGCATTTGTCCACTTCATTTGAAAGCAGACAAGAGCAGGCAGGGCAGGGGCTGTTCTGAGAGGCAGCTTCAATGTTTCGTCTCCTCCCATTCAGATGTGAGTGTACGGCCCTCCCCTCCACATTATTGTGAGGTACTGTGGCATGAGCCGGAGCTGAGCATGTGTGTGTAAATCAGGCCATGTGTGAGACTGCAGGGTGACTATGGGCCCATACACTGTCATTAATCCTACTTAAACATGACAGTGGCAACACAACCACACCACAATCCAGCTGCTCCCCCGTCAACACTGTCTACAAATCTAAACTAAAGCTACGGCAGGAGATGGGATACTATTATTGATCCTATTTCATTTGAATTAGCAATGTAGTTATGTTAGTTGTTATATTAGTTAACAGGCAAAAATGTATAGTAATGTAACATTGCTTGTAAAAGATTTTTAAAATAAATAATAGTATAAAATAGTTAAATGTTTGTGCAATGATGACCACTTTTTTGCGAAAATCATGTATAACAAGTGGGAAGTATATCAAATATTTTGTGAATATAGTTTTGAATACAGGGAAAATTTGAATGTATTATCATCCATCCATCCATCTTCTCCTGCTTAATCCGGCTGGGTCGCGGGGGCAGCTTGCTGCCCAATACTCATAGCACCTGACCGCCCCTATGAACCCCTCTGCGGGTGGTGAGCCCACAGGAGGGTGGACAACATGGTTCTTGATGTTAGTTCATAGGGGTGCGGGCATGTTTTAAGTTGATGGGGGAAACCGGAGTAGCCGGAGGAAACCCATCCAGACACGGGGAGGAACATGCAAACTCCACACAGAAAGGCCCGGGCAACCCGGGGATCGAACCCGTAACCTTCTTGCTGTGAGGCCTGAGTGTTGCCACTCAGCCACCGTGCCGCCATGTATTATCATTTGGAATAAAATAAAATAAAAATGTATGCAAAATAAGCTTAAAAGAGAGAAATGTAACAAACTTAAGTTGTCATCTTTAAATCGCATTTCGACACTTGTGGGTAGTTTTATTTGACTTATACCCCAACTAATACATTTAAATGTGCACTGTGCAACTTCTCTGGAGGAAGGATCTGGTACCTGCTTGTTTCCATGGAGATGCTGTTGCTTTCCCTTGAATGTTCCATGGTATGACATTAACCCTATTCCCTTTTATTAAATTAAAAAGGTGTTTCTATTGCTGAAAAACACAGTAATTCCTTCTGTGCACAGGAGCGACTCTCCACAGACCTGAATTGTAATGTAGCGTAATGCTGTAACCTGCTTGTCTCCCTTGTGATAGAAAGGTTTAATCTATACTGTGGAACATTCTAGACAAAGCCATAGCATTTCCATGGAGACAAGCAGGTGGCAAAACGTCCACTACAAATGTTACGCAGTGCACCTTTATTTACATACAGTATGGACATTATTCCTTTTAGACATCTAGACTTCATCTGGTTATCATTATCGGGATACTCCAAAAATACCAACATAATTCTGTTTCAGTGTCTCTCACCCCTTTAGCCAACACCTCCACTGGCCTAATTTTACCCCAAAGTCCTTTCTGCAGCCAAAAATTCAACCAGAGCCCCATACAGCCTGAGCCCGTCAGCCATGGCTGCCATACATCACTCCAAATTAAATTTACATTAGGCCCTCCTCGATCAAAGAGGCCAAAAGGAGACGCGGGGAGAGAGATGGAGCGAGGACATCATTACCCAGCACCCAGCACATGACCGTCATCTATTAAACCCTTTTATACACATGTCTCAGGATTTTACCAAAGTTCATGCATACCTAAGTGAAAGTTTGTGTTAAAAATTAAAAGCTCTTTTAGGAGGACAAAGGACTTTCTGAACTGTTGACTTTGAGAGGGGCTTTATTACCCCCAACCATGTCTGGCATCGCTACAGACAGCCCCCCGACCCCGACTGTCTCTCCTCTCACATTTTCTCTCCATTTTACCTCTGGCTCTTTCTGACTTTTCCACATCATTAGACACTGCTCATCCAAAACATAATGTTAACCTCATGGCTCTGGCTCAGAAACTCTATGGTAAATACTCCTCTGTATTGTCTACATTGCAGGATAATACACCAATCAGCACACCCATTATACAAGTGCTAACATAACAAAGATCCTGGGTTTTCTGTGAAGTTGTACTTTCCCGTATTTCTGGCACATGTGCATTTGCTGTTGATATTTCTTGTTGATTTTGTTATACATTATATTTAAACATATATAGTTAGACATATCATGTTTGTTATATAGTAATAATCATTGTGTTGTCATTTGGACATTTTAAATCGCAATATTCATCTAAAACCACTTAATCATAGAAAAAAGTCTGCTAACATTGTGTTTAAAACTATAGGGCCCAAAGGGAGCTGATGTTGATGTAAGCGTTACTACAGGACAGAACCAAAACCTTGTCACAGCAGTGGTGGTGAAACCGAGGGTTGATCGGAGCAATAACGTCTTGAACACAGAAGTATAAAGATTACTCAAATGTGCACAAATAAATCCAAATACAACTTCAAGAGGAAACAAGAAGGCAAAATAACTATAAGATGGTTAAGAGCGCTAAAAACTCGATATGACATAAGGTCCACTAGAAGTCACCTTCACTTCGTCCCTGTAAGACAAAGAAAAGATATAAAGACAAGTAAAAGTGTGAGACAGATGGAGCACCTATGACTCACACTATTACAGCAGAGCCAGGAGACATGCACAAGCTTCTACCAGACAGCAGCCTTGGGTCTACCGTTAAACAAGTTTAGGTTAAATCAAGATAATAGTCTGAACATCTAATCTGCAGTAATTCTGTTTACTTAGAAGTCAGACGCAGTAACTACACTTACATGCGCACAGTACTACACCAACCAGACTCCTGTCCTAGTCTTTGCAGATTAAAAAGGTGAGTTGGTAGACAAAGGACTTTCAGGATGTTCAGCGGGGTCTAGTAATTTAGCTATAGCACTAAAACTTTATAATTGTTATCAAAAGCAATATCGCACATTTGCAATTACAGAAAAAACACCAACTCATTTACACCAACTCATTTACCTTGAGCAATTAAATT
The DNA here is from genome assembly GCA_034769755.1 of Odontamblyopus lacepedii. NCBI lineage: Eukaryota > Metazoa > Chordata > Actinopteri > Gobiiformes > Gobiidae > Odontamblyopus > Odontamblyopus lacepedii. The sequence continues at coordinate 30,295,746 of CM068350.1, forward strand.
TTAGACAACTTATGAAATCAGTTGTTCACAAGTTATTTGCTATCCATAGCACAGTTAAACACATCAAAGCTCTGGTAGTTTTTACTTTCCCTTTTACAGACAAAAACAATAAAACTTAGACCACAGTCAACTGGCCATCTCTTTCCCAGTGCAGATAAAAGCCTGTTCTGGTGTTGTGGAGCTCTGTAGTTGTGCTTATGCAGTTGGGGAAATCAAAGTTCCCTCTTTTATCAGCATTTTGTAAATTGAAAATCAGAATAAACACCATTCACCATTAGTAGCCTTTTCTGAAAGAGGAAAGTTATAGTGCATTGCATTTTGTGAAATATGATCTATTAAATGCCCTCCTAGAAACTGGTGTTGTGTATTTGCCTATTCTACACTGAACACAGGTACCTGTATTGGATGACCACATGTTAATCATGTTGTTGTATCTGTCCCTAAAATAAATACACAAGTAACTATCTAAATAGTAAACAGGACTTTTTGTGACTGTACATATTTTAGATCTGGTGAGGTTGCTTTCAGCTGTTTTTGGTCAGTGAAATTATCTTGGTTAGTCTTACTATAAAACAGAGCCTTATCTTTATTCTAATGACACTGTGGCCATACCGGCTTGTCAATGCCTGATCTCATCAGATCGTAGAAGCTAAACAGGGCCAGGCCTGGTTAGTACTTGGATGGGAGACCACTGGGAATTCCAGGTGCCACAGTGGGATGTCAGTCACACACACAAAAAAAAAACTGCCGTTATGTCCTGTGCAAGGCACATCACCCACATTGTCAAGTATGAAAGTGGAGTGTGTGTGGCCAGGACTCCCTAGAAAAAGAGATTAGTAATCTCAATGGGACTTTCCTGGTTAAATAAAGGTTAAATAAAAATAAAAATAATTGTGAGTTGTGAAAGGTATCGACTGTGTGTGTGTGTGTGTGTGTGTGTGTGTGTGTGTGTGTGTGTGTGTGTGTGTGTGTGTGTGTGTGTGTGTGTGTGTGTGTGTGTGTGTGTGTGCGTGCGTGTGTGCGTGTCTGTGTGTGTGCGTGCGTGTGTGCGTGTCTGTGTGTGTCAGATTGTGTTGTTCACTGTCTGTCTAACAACTGCTGAATTTGCCTATTCTAACCCCTGATAAATGAATTGGATTACTACATGTTAATCTATGTTTGTTGTATCTGTCCCTATTAAATAAAGAATAAATAAATAGTATAGAAACACGACTTTTTGTGGGTGTACAGCTTTCAGACATGGCTGAAGTTGCTTTCAGCTGTTTTTGGTCAGTGAAATGATCTTGGTTAGTCCTACTATAAAATAGAGCCTTATCTTTATTCTAATGACATTGCGAGTTGTGAAAGGTACAGACTGTGGTTGTGTAGGTGTCAGACTGTGTTGTCCATGGACTGTCTCATTGCATTAGAACGCAGCTCATCATGTAGCCTGTATCAGTGATCCATTAGGACACAGTGTTTCCTCTCTTCACCATTGGGGATATATTTGCATTGGCGCGTCTGAAAGCAGCTGGAGTGAACCAGCTCAGTAAAGGCACCTGAGTGCTGAGCGCTTACTCTTTAATTGCTTCATTATCGTCTGTGCTAATCCCTCTCCAATTTCGACACTCTCATTTTCCACACTCATTTGTCCCGGTCCCACTCCGACTCTCTCTATCTCTCCATCTCTCTCCCTTTCTCTCTCTCTACATATCTCCCCTTTCTCTCCCTCTCTTGTCCGGTCTCTCTCTTCCTATCTTTATCTCCCTCTCTAACTCTCTCTCGCTTCTTCTCTCTCTTCTGCTCTCCTTCTCTCTTCTCCTCTCTCCATCTCTCTCTCTTTCTCCCCATCTCCTTCTCTCTCTTTCTCTCTCCATCTCCCTCTCCCCCTCTCAGTCCATAGCGCTATGGCACCTATTTGCTTTCCAAGGCAATGATAACAATTAATGCAGCAGTCGGCAGCACTCGTTTCATATAAACCTGTTTTAGTCGACTAAACAGGGGCTGCTGATAAACAGACTCGGGAGCCAAAGCACAGAGCTTCACAGCACCATTTGTCTCTCTAATTATGCTTTAATTACAACTGTGTATGCTAATACACTAAACATTTGCATAGAACATTCTCACAACAACTTTCTTTTTATGAGTGCTGCAACAGGAGGCACAACATCATCTTATTGAAATAGCCTGCACCGTGTTAAATTACGTTTGGGAATAGATGAAAATGAAACACAGTGCAATAGTGCTCTAAGACTTAAGTGTTTATTTTGTATAGATAGTAACAGTCAACAATGTTAGAGTGATTACAGAGTTTGGTGCTAATTCATTTCTTAAAAGAACATTACTGCAATAAGAATGTGTAAACACGCTTTGACAGAAGTACAGGGATTGTTTTCTCTATTTATATTGTAATGTTCATTTTCTACATAATAGAAACAAAGTAATGATCTCACCATCATCTGCATCAAAGCATAAAGAAAAGTCACTGAACCTCTGCACATGATGTGTCCTGACTCAGGGTTAGATCATTCAGGCTGATGTTTCAACAACAGCATGTGTACATTACTGGCACTGGTCAATGAGTCACCTCTATGTCACACCAATACACACTATTTAAACATGTAGTGATGCAGTAATATAGGTATAATACAGAAAAGAGGGACTGTCTGTTCCTCTGCAGTGTCTATGGTGCTGTTGACCCGTGTCATTACTTCAACTGAGTGTTAAGTTACACATCAAACGTACTCTATGGCACTGAGACATTAACATACAAATGAGCCGCAGTTATCCTGAGAGCGAGGCTTCCCAAATGCCACCAAATGCTAAAGAAGCACCATTTATCCATAAGGAGCCCACCAGCACTGGTAAGTAAATGGTACTTTGGCTGAAATCAGTGAATTCACTGAACATTAGAAAGTGGTATTATGACATATTACTGAAGTGAGAATAGAGATGGCCATAAGAGTGAAAGGATGGGACAGTGCAGCTGGCGACATAACTGAAGCACATACAGAACATTTTTGTAAATGAGATGATCTCACAGTAATGGTCACATGACCCTTCACTGCATCTGTGCCTCAGACTCAGATTCCACAGAACACACTGGGCATACTTATAAACACAGTGCATCTTTAAGAAGATCTGTAGAGGCCTTAACTATCACTCATAATCTACTATTGATTTATAATTCATTTCAAATGACAATATTCAGCTCAACTGCAAGCACATAGCTGGGGGCCAAATATACCCTACAGTGGATGGACAGTCTCAGCTCTGTGCCCTCTTTTATCACATTTATTACAATAGTAAAATGCTCATTAATTGTATATTATGTGGGACATAGGGATCACTAAAAAATAGTGACCTCACCCTTTCAACTGTCGAAGCAGGAAATCTAACTGTGTCCCAGCTACGTCCTCCTTCAGTCACTGAGATCCAGCAACACTTTGTGAATGCATCTCTGTAAGTTTACACAACATTTTTTATCCAGGAAGAGCAAATTTCTACATTAAATTAATATGTATATGTAAGACAAATCAATAAATCTCTACTTACTATTGTATTGTTTAACTGTTAATAATGTCAGTCCTGTAAAGTGATGGGAATTAAGATTATTCGTCATTAAATGCTTGTTCAAAGTGCATTGGTCTAACATATATATGTGTATTTAAGTTTTTGCTTGGTGTCTGCATCCGTATTTTGAAAATTGAGAGAGCAGCAATGAAAAAGACAGGCCAGAATCAACAGTGAAAACAGAACAAATAATATTTCCCTTGCACATCATCTATCTGACAGAGGGCAGCGAACAACACGGCGAGAAGGGAGGAATGGAAGGAAAAATCTCATCGTGCCCGCCAATCTTTCACTGGGTGCACTCTCATCCATCCTCAGTGCACCTCTTAATTTGGTCCAGTTACAGACTGGCCAACAGAGACCTTCAGCCACTGAAACAAATGATGTGGCCACGAAGGAGCTACAACTCACCGGCTCCACACCAGCTCTGCTCTGTGCTCCAGTGAGGGGTACACATCTCAGACATGTTTATTTACACTACGGCATATTGACAACACACAATCACTAAAGGCATTTGACACACAGCCAAATCATCCTCCTTAAACTGAATCCTATATAGTCCTGCTTTCAATGATCGAATATTGTTATGCAAATTCTGATTTCCAGCTATCTTGTATGCCCATGGTCCTGTTCTTACTGCAGTTGCTCGGCGAATTCTAGTTCATAAACATAGGGTTAAAATGTTGCACTGCCATTTTTCAGACACTGTGACTGAAACTCACTGTTCGCTAAGGTGAAATGTCATTTTGGAGAGGCAAGTTGCACAGCAAGATCGATTCTTGCCATATTTGTGAGTCCACAAACTCATGAGAATCCACCTTGGCCTGCCCCCCATCTGTTGGGCGATAGGGCCCAAACATGGCGACGTCGACAGACCTACTTCAACCTATTTTAGGGTTAATACATACTATTTTGTTTCTGAAAAAGGTGCAGAAAAACATTTGTAGACAGGGAAGATGTCTGCGCTTTTCTCTCAACTTGATTTAACACAAATTTTATTCAGATTCAAACAGCCATGATGTTTTCTGTTTTGTGATCACTTTAAGCAAGAACCGTTCCAGATAATGTGTAGAATTAAATTCAGAATGACACACACATCAATCTGACATGAGCCAGGTTAGGCAAGTTGAGCAACATTGTCCAACAGAGTGGCTTTGCATTTTGACGATAATCAATAAGAGGTAGGCTTTTGAGCTAGAAGTCACTGGACCAATATCAAATAGTTAACCTTTTTAAAACAATATTGCATTTTATGAATCGTAAAATAATGATCTACATGTTTACTAAATCCCAGTCAAAAGCATAATCAGAGCCTGGCATGCGTCATAACTGTTCTCATGCCTCTGGTCCCACCACAGAAGAACAGTAACAGTGAGTGGAGTGTGTGGTGCAGTGAGACCACACACAGAGACACTTGTGACCTCATCAATGTCAGACTAATTTTATAGTGAAACCAGACGCCTTGTGTCATCCTCATGTGAGAGCCTAGAATACATCATGGACAAGACACAAGGCACAGACACACTACAGTTCTTGACAAAAACTGGAGAAGCACTGATCCAGCGTTTTGGGCTTCACTTTGATTTTAAGTATTTGCCGAACCCCAGTACCAATGGAGAGACTCATAAACACATAGCAAAACAAGTCCAAATGTGTTATGTAACTGATCATTTTCGTTAAGTGGAGAACAGCTTTATATAATTAAAATGTTCAAACATTATGATGTTCTGAGCCAACATCTGCTAGTCAATGGTCTTATTACATCAATTTGGAGGCCCACCCAGGATACGGATATGCTTTAAGTGTATCGGATCCAGCAAACTCTCCTGCAGATACTGAATATTATTTTAAAAAAATGAAAGCACTGTGCAACCAAGAAACAGACATAAATATGACCATTAGTGTTCTGTTTAGTGTGAGGCCTATGTCCTTCGCTGTAGTGTGGAGACTTACCTTTTTGAATGTCTTGAAAGCAACAGCTCCCATGCTCATCTTGTTGGTTGATCTTCATTAGCAGGATTAGGATATAGACTTCAACCTCTAACACCTAATAAAACACAGAGCAATAAAACATTATTACAGAATCAAATTACATGTTACATATTATTATATTGCATCTGATGATATAAATGGATATAAAACTTAACAAATGACTAGAAACATGTATGCAGGTGATTTGTCGCTTGGACCTTTACAAATTGCCAGTTAGGATCAGGTAATATTTGGACAACTGTAAACACAACACGGTATGTTAAAATAGCCCAGACAGAGTGTCCTTCCAGACATCAGCAGCTCTCACTGGATTGGTCTAAGTTTAGTTGTGGCTGTGTAATGACATTTACTTTACTACTTAGTCAGTGATAAATAAGTGGGCTCTAACCTTTAATGCACATTACTGTAAAACACCAGTGATAACACAACAGCTGGCCCTCATGGTCAGCCAGAGGTGCTCAGTGAGCTCACTTTATTAGACTGGATTAGAAACAGCAGCAGCGGAGAGAAGAATCCTGTCAGATGACTTTGCTTTTAGACAAATACAATTTAAGGAAACTGGGAGCTTCTTTGAAATAAATTGACTGTTTACAGAGTGATTAATGCGCTGAATTGAGAGGAATCTTTGGACAAGATGAGGTTCACTTTACTCAGGTCATGGCTGAAGAATACAGTGAGGCATACATCAGCAAGAGCATTTATGTTCAAATCTGCACCTACATGTGTCGCCACAGTATTCAAATATTTTATAATAATATTTAATAATGTATCCTAGGCTATGTTTGAATGAATATTTTAGTGCTAAGATGCACTTACATCCATGGGTCGTGCATGTGCGCAGAATGAGGGACACTTCAAGACTAGTTGGTCTCAGGGCAGCTGTGGCAATAGCAGTTTACCACCGTGTGGGGTGAAAACAAATTATGCTACAACTGTTCTGATTAAAGCATGGATTAGAGTTGTTAATTAGAGAAGCTAAATGTGTCTGCACTGTGTGCAGCGTATGCATTCAACTCAAATGAAGCATACGCCTTTTCTTAGGCCTATATCACCGCTTCGAGAAATGGCAATGCATTTTTCATGTTAAAAACAATAATTGTGCATGTGATGCTTTATATATAGCGGCTAATTTGCTGAGAGAATCTAACCAATGCTAAATAATGTAGCCTGCGTGCGTGTATATCTCACCTGGCGTCGTGACAAACAGCTCGCTCGTCATCCTACATTACTTGTCCAAAGACGCGCTGTGGTGCCGTGTGAGCGGCACAAAGCCAAACCAAACCACAACCACAGAGGTGTTCTGTTTTACTCTAACTTTACAAAACTAGAATCACAGAAGTGTTTTACTGTAACTGCGCTAAAGCGCAAATACCTGTGCAGCGGAGGGATACACTTGTGATGAGGCTCTGGGAAAGTTGAGGGCTCCATCATCTTTTTTTGGCTTTTGAAACTGCAAAGATAACCACATAACAAAGCTTATGAATGAAATTCATAATAATACTATCCTATATTACTAAATCCAAAATAGCCCTATATTTTCTAGATTACCTTCTGTGGTAGTAGTTGAGATTAAATAGGCCCATTAGACTTTGCGTGCAAGTTTTTATTTTATTTTATTTTACCATAGGCTAGTGTTTCAGTTATGGAATAAATATATTTTAGTAGAGGCACAAATAAAGATTGAAATATGGACAAAACTGAGGAAACAAGCACCAACCCCATTCACAATCCCAACTCAAACAGATGAATCAGGACCAAATTTTTGCTCTTTATCATTCATTGTTGATTGTAAACTGGCATAGAGAGCTCTCTTAGCCCCATACATGCCTTGACATTCCTGGCGGGGAAAATCCAGAATTCCTGCAAAACATTACACATGCAAGGAAATATTTTGGATCACTGCATGCACAACCAGCCAGTGTCTCCCAGTGTGTCTGCTGTCACTATCAGGATTGGTCCGTGAAAGAGACATGACATATACTGCAAAACTGGAAATCTATGTAACTTCCTCAATATTATCCTTGACTACTCGCTTTGTTTCGAATGTGTGTCCAAACCATGTACACATATGAATGACCCAGCAAAGGAATTCCTGCAGTAGCTCAATGAAATGGGCAAATTTAGTATGTGGCTTTGTACAGACAATGCAGGGGTTTGAGCGGATGACCAGTGCCCCGGGGCTAAGTGATGGACCAGAGAATGAGAGCTTTTGTTAGCTTCCTAAAGTTTGGAGGCCCCCTATGGAAGGATATAGCCAAACCTGACCCACCAGGACAAAATGCTGGAGGGGGAATAGGAAGGGTAATCATTACATAAGCACATAAAAACTCAGAATGTCAAAGTTTGGAGAAGTGTTACTCTCACAAGAAAACCATTGAGAAAAATGGGCTCATTCTGAAGAAACGGCATTCTCTTATAGTTTTGGTTTGCACGCCATAAATCAATGCATTTATGGACTCTTTTTACATCCCTGTGCATCATTATCATTCCATGCATACATACCTAGTTGCATCATTAAAACACACTTTAAATGTTTTTATATACTGACATTTTAGTTTTGAGGAAGCCTTGATTATTTGTATGTGCATGTCTCTGAAGCCCAAAATCCATTTCACTTTTTGTTCAGTAGAGATTGGCAAATCCAGGGCTGAAATTATCCAAATGATTCTAATGAAGGTGAGTGCTTGCTGTTTGAAAGAAAAAAATTACCCAAACTGTGCATGTTTTGTGTGTTTTACATGTATGGATGAAACAAAACACAACTCCAGGTATGTTTAGATGAGAAAACATTATAACATTGATCAGAAAATAGAGTAATATGGGCTCTTTAAGAATATGTAAATCCCTTTGACAGTTAAAATAGGAATAAAATTTAATCTGCATCAATTAATTATAGAGTTGCTTAAACTACTCACCCATGCTGCTATGATCGAGTCATTTTTATTGGGCTACAAACTAAGATTGGACCTTTACATTGTTGCAACCAGATACTAACAATAATACCTTGTTTGGGGCTCGCAACAAGGTAAATACACTTGACTACATTGTCTAAAAAAAAAACTAAGAAGTTGAAGTCCTAGGACATAATGAATATCTTTGGTGCAGATACTAACAATACCTAATTCTGAGAGCAAATTGTTTCATTTCTTTTAGTGTTGAACAATGTAAGAAAGTGTTTAGAAAGATATACAGTATATTTTCCCAATATAATTTAGAGAGACATTAAGGCACTGTTGGATGACCCATACCCAAGACGGAGGTGAGTTGTATATGTGATGAGTCCAAACCACTAAGCCACACAGCAGCAAAAACTGCACACTCCTGGTATTGTTGTCAACTCAAAACAAGAGAACATTTCTTGGTGCCACACTGGTTAACATAAAGTGGGTTAATGATGGTCAAGTTTGTATATTGTGCTTTTCCACATTCAAGACACTCATTATATCACATCACCTATACACACACAAAAGCATACAGTTCATAAGTGTGCACAGACACTCGGGGCAAGGTAGGTTAAATGTCTTGTCCAAGGACATAGCAACAGCATTCATCTGTGCACTGCAAATTTCTCTGACCTGACCAAGATTTTAAATCTTATATCAGGTTATTCATCTTATTTTTCAGATTTATTATCTACTTACTTGTTCTGAGAGTGCTTAGTTCTAGTCTAGAGGTAGTTTATTTTAAGAGAACTTGTCAAGTAAAACTATCTGCCCATGCAGCATGATACATTCACTACTTTTAAGCCATTTTCTGATAGATTTAAGTGTTTTTATCTTCCATTTTTGCCAAGCTTTTTGCAGTGTGGCTGCTGAAATCACAAAAAAATAACCCATGAGCAATGATGTTTATGTGCAGAATAGGATTCAAACCACCAACCAAAGTTTTACCAACTAAGCTACTCTCTCATTCTTTTGTATATGTATTTTGATCTAAAGTAAGTGCTCTATTTCTCTTTTGTACAGATTATAGCCTCTCCACTCTTCTGACTGTCCTTTATGCTATCTATAAAACTGCATAAGGCAAAAGTATTGAGTGAGACTTTACATCTGTATGCACATGGATACCATCATTATTATTTCATGCTGGTGATATTATAATTTTCGGTCGACTAGAGAAATGAAGGTCATTCGTCATTTGTGCTGTAGCGGCAGAATGGAGACTCCACCAGGGTAATGATATAAATACATAATGTTCCACAGTTAGCAAACGGATCAGACAGCTGTGTGGGAGAGGCAATTTTCAACACAAATCAGCACGTTTGACCACATTAAACCATGCAGCGTTGTGAATTATGCAAAACAGCGGCTTTGGAAAACAATAATACTAAGAGACAAACAGGGAATGAGGTTACGGAGACTAGTTTGTGCAGGAAAGGTCATTGTGCAATTATAGTCAATGGGGCGTCCAGTGTCCCATCTTCAATTTGCTCTCAACACAAGTTCATTGAGCTATGTTCAACCTCTGTTCTTTTAGTTATTTCAGTGTATTTTTTGTTTTATTCATGCAAATGTCAGTTAAAATTATTTGCAAATTAATTTATTCTCAATTGGAGAATATTAAGGTCATATTAAAGGGCCTATTATGCTATTTTCTGATCTATGTTATAATGTTTCCTCATCAAAAACATACCTTATGTTGTGTTTTGTTTCATTCACATGTTTAACACACAAATCCTGCATATTTAGGAGTTCTTCACTCAAATAGAAAATACTCTGTTCCACCTTGTGATGTCATGTGGTAATACAGGAAGTGGTTCACGGTGTTTTTAAACTCCATACATTTTACTAAACATCCATCCATCCGCTTAATCCAGCTGGGTCGCGGGGGCAGCTTGCTGCCCAATACTCATAGCACCTGACCCCCCCTATGACCCCCTCTGCGGGTGGTGAGCCCACAGGAGGGTGGACAACATGGTCCTTGATGTTAGTTCATAGGGGTGCGGGCATGTTTTGGGTTGATGGGGGAAACCGGAAACCAGACACAGGGAGAACATGCAAACTCCACACAGAAAGGCCCGGGCGACCCGGGGATCGAACCCTCAACCTTCTTGCTGTGAGACCTGAGTGTTGCCTCTCAGCCACCGTGCCACCATTTTACTAAACACTAACACTAAAATCATTTGAATAATTTCAGCCATGGTATTGGCAATTTTTACTGAACAAAAAGTAAAACAAAGTCGTTAACTTGAAAATTACCACTACATGACCTCACAAGGTGGAACAGAGTATTTTGATCTTTATAGATGTAGATAGATGAAAATAAAGGTTACTCAAATATGTGAATGAAACAAAACTCCAGTTATATTTCTGAAAATTATAACATGTTTAATGCTCACACAAGTCAATTTAGCATAATATAGGATCTTTAAAGTATTCACTATAGTTTAATTTAATTTTGGTTTATTTGGCATTACACGACACATCTCTGCACCATATATCACTTTATATGCCAGAATAAGTGAGAGGAATTACTTGTATTCTAATGTAACGGCATTATATATGTAGGTATTGGGCAATTTCTTAATGTTTGAAAAATACAAAATATCTTGGTCTCGAAAAATCAGGGTTGAAGAACTGCATTTGTTAAATTAGTAACAACCTTACTTAAACATACAATAGACTGACTAGCTCCAATGCAACAACTTGAACAGAATAACCCGTAGATTGTCTGATTGCATTTTAGCACATTAAGTCCTTTTGTAAACATTTGACAACATTCAAAGAAGGCGTAAGGCTGCACCAAATGACATTACCCCTGCTAACCCAAGTCATCTGACAGGAATACCTCTAATTTCTAGTATAGATTGTTTTCATGCAGAATTCTAACATGATAATTGAATTTGCTGTTCTGAGCTGCTTTCTCAAGTCCAGTCACATGGGCCTATTAGCCACTTAAAGCCACTTCTTCAGTTGCAGTTTGGTCAGTCAACAAAAAACAGGCCAAATAGCTGTTAACTTCAGAGCTTTGATTATTTGGTAACGTGGTTAAATTGGACAATTGGCTTGACTTAACCACAAATTTCCTCAGATGCAGCTGCCTGGAGAAAGTTAGACCAAGGATTTAGTTTACTCTGAGAAAGAAAAGTTTGTGCTGCTGCAATGTGATGCTGCAATTGGTCAGCTGTTTGTCTAGCTGAGGTTTCATATTTGATCAAGTATTGATTATCGATTACATACTATTCTGGGCACAATATGATATAATTCAATTCAAGTTTATTTACATAGCACATTTAAAACAACTTCAGCTGACCAAAATGTGTCAAAAAAGGCTAACAATTTTTTGTTTGTTTTGTGGGTATTTTGAGTGTGAAGAGAGGCTGGGATGTGGGAGATTTTTTATTTTATTTATTTTATTTATTTATTTTTGTGTCTATTTTTGGTTTTGTTATGTATAATTTTAAAATAGAAAAACCAAAGATACAGATAACAGAATACATAAGAAAATAATACTACTAATAATAATACTTATATGTTTCAAAGTGACCCACAGCTTTACCTCATAATTCAAGGTTTAATTTCATAAGGCTGTTTACACAAAGAATCTTGATGCATTAAACACTGAATAAAAGAAAATTCAAGATTACTGTTTGGTCATGATGTCAATTACTTTATTGTAAAATTGTGAATGTTCTCACAATATTGTACTAACATATTATATTATGATGTCCCTCTGTGTTTCCTATTTGGATGTCGTGTTTTGTCTTGTTTTTCCACATATAAAAACTTAAAGTGATGTGGTTTACGATTCAGTTACAGTAGCAGTGCCCTTCCAAAATAAGACGTTGCAAAAATCAAATACAGTTCTCTCAGTCATTACCTTGTCCAGTTACAGATGACACTTCAGGGTGATTAATACAAGAATACATATATTGGTATCAAACTAAATAATAAACGTAGGAAGGAATGAGTATGAACTCCTTTAAAGAATCGGAAACCACATTCAGTAAGATTAACCTGCTCTGTCTGTGCACTGCAGTGGAAATCAATTCAAGGTTACCAGTTGCCACACGTTAACTGCTCTTAAAGGAAATGTCCACAGTAAATTAACTCAGGTTTGCAGCCCTGTCTCTATTTGTCCTCTCTGCTGTTCGAACGAGAGACCAATAGATGATATTCAAAATGAGCCTGCACTGCCTGATGACATTGCACTTCCCCTTTAACTCCAACCCTTCACTGCACTGTCCTTTATTAACTCATTTAAACTGTGTCCACAAGAGTCAATATCTAATACGTATGTTTTATTCATATAATATGGGTAAAAACAGCTTGTTTTTGCCAGTCTACTAATACATATTTATGTGCAAAATAATAGGACCAGTATTGCGTGGGATGGCTTCACAAAACTTAATCAATGCGGTCTAACATTTAGCCTGTAATGAATTCAGAGGTATAAAAAGGACAAAATTTACAACAGAGACATTGGGAGACAAGGCTGCTGGTACAAGCTCATGTAAATGTAGGGTTATATTTTAACATGGCCAAACACTCGGATCATTGTAGGTCACTGTGAAACATATTGCAAACAGCCGCCCCCGTCTGGCTCTTCTTTGTGTCCGTTCTGAGTCATCCCCCTGACCCCGTCCCTCTTCCTCCTCCCCCCAAACACAGACTTCTTATGGTAAAAGACTCAAAGTGCTCAGTCAGTCCAACACTGAGGAGAGGAGAGGTGCAAGAGGAGATCAGGCAAAATGTGCATTCAGTAAGAGTTATCCATCGTTAAATACTCCAGACTGTGAAAACACTGTTATCCATGGGTTTTGGATTATATTTTAAGGAATACCCATATATCCCATACATACATTTTGAAATCACTGTCATCCATGGATTCAGAATGGTGAGAAATTAGGATTGTTGTCATAGCAATGACCAATTCAAACCCTAATCTTATATCTTTTGAATGTGGAAAGGCCTTAAAATGTTGAACAGGAAGCTAAAAACTCAGGAATGCCCATATGAAGAGTATTATAGCAAAAACATAAATTTGTCTAAAAATTGTCAAAAGTTTGTTTGTTTTAATACTATTAGCTTTGGCCTTTGAAAATACTGTTATAGACTTTTACAGATGAATGCTCATGGCTGTACAGTTAATGTTTTTTGTCTGTATGGAAGGAGTATATATAAAAATAAAAATATAGCCCAAGTGAGATTGTGCTGAAAAGTGTGTGCCGATAGATGTCCAAATTATAAGATGCGTTGCTAATTTAGTATCTCACAGACTTATTATGCTTCCTTTTTAGATTTATTGCTCTTAACACAAATGCAATCTCTGTGATTGCTTTACTTACTTTGCTTGTTGACAAAGACTTCAATTTGTTTTTCAATTAGTTTTATAGCACACATTTCAAATACTTTTATTATGCACTGTGTTAGTGCTACATATCTTAAAGGTGCACTGCAAGTTTTCTGTTGGAGTGTTTGCCATCAGCTTGTTGTTTCCATTATTGCTTTGCCTGGAATGTTTAAAAATACGGCATTAAACATATTTATCATGCAATTATTCAGTTACAGAAAGAAAATATATGCAGTCTTACTGTGAGTGGGCTTGGCTCACCACAGATCTGACCTGTAATTTGACCTGGTGAAGTTCCCTGATTGTCTTCATGGAGATTGAGATGTTTAATATCTTACTGTCTAGGGCTGGGTATCATTAGGAAGTTGCCGATACGATACATACCTTGATGCAGAGGCTGCGATACAATACGCTTTTCAATACAGTGCACTTTTGATTCAATACAATTCGATACGATATATTTCAAATTGAGTCGATACAGCCCAGTGAAAAACAAAGGCTAAATCATGGCTGTGGTACTAAAAGTCTACTAAGAAGTCCATTATATCTGTACAAAGTTAATATGAAAAACACCCATTTTACTCAAAACAGTGAAAATGTCAACACGAGCTCTTACACAAAATTATTTAGTAAAATATGCCTAAAAATACTCTTGGTGATATATCGATACAGCAGCCCATGATATCGATACTGTGTCATCAAATTAAATGATACGATATATCGACATTTCAATATTTTTGCACACCCCTAATACAGTCAAGGTTAAGCAATAACATCCCCATGGAGACAAGCAAGACATTTCTACCAGAAAGGTTACATAGTGCACCTTTAATTAAAGACAGAAAAACACCTTTCACTTTAGTAGATACAAAATGATGGTATTGAATAATTTGCAAACAGAAAGACCTCTTAAAGATATATTTATGTAGTACAATATGCCGTCTGTTTCCATTGTCTTTACACTACAAAAATGCTTGGCCAAAATTTAAGATATAAATCTATCAGAAAATGACTTAAAAGTAGAGAAATTATCTATCCATGCAGCAAGATCATTTTACTTGACAAGTTATCTTAAAATAAACTACCTAGACTAGAATTAAGCTGTCTCTGGTGTAGTAAGTATAATAAATCTGAAAACAAGATGAATAACTTGATATAAGTTTTAAAATCTTGGCCAGATCTGAGACATTTGCAGTGTAGTTTAAAGTGACAATGTACAAAAGTATAACTCATCCACAAATACATGCAAACTGTATCCAGATAATGAACTTTGGACAATAGAAAGGTTTGGAACGTTGCACCAATTATAATGGAACGTACTTCTAATCCTCTCACAGCTTCTGAAAGCATGGGAGTCAGAGTGTGGGGATAAAGGGGGTACTTATTTACCCAGGGCCCAGTGAAGGAACGAGACACTATCAAAACCTGTAATGTGCATTGTTCATATAGAGAACATGTAGTGGTTTGTATCCATTGCAATAACCAAAGCCTTCAGCAATCCCAAAATATGTCAGTGTAACAATTATTAAAACCAGCATTTTTGTCCGGCTCAATAAGCTGAATAAGAAATGTAGAGGTTTGGGAATTTGTTTTGAGAGTGAATGACAAGGTTATACATAGGACAGATAATTGCTATTAAGAGAATTAATGAATCATGAACAATGCCAAAGTGTATTTTTAAAAGCACAACAGTGAAATCTGATATTGTGTGTTTTCTTATACTTATTTACCCAGGGCCCAATGAAGGAAAGAGGCACTATATGTAATGTGCACTTTTCACATAGAGAACGTCTTGTGGTTTGTGCCCAGTGCCCACAGCCTTCAGCAAACCCCTTTCATTATCACATGCGAGGGGCGACTTGTGATCTTTTTAATTATTCTGCACTTCATTTCTACCCCACCATTCAAAACGCAACATGAGAATTGATTGCCCTAAAGATCCGTCTTTATAATCTGCTCTTACCGGCCCATAAATTATCCAACTTTGGGGCATGGGGGTGCAGACACAAGCAGACCCCTTTCACACTGTACTGCTGAGGAGCTAAATGAGGGAGGGAGGACTGAACTGAACAGAACAGCATTGCTCTTTTAAGCTGGCGAGAAAAAAACTACACTTGTTATCTTGTGAACCCTCAAACATGTAAGATCGGAATCTCTTGAATGTCAGCTCCCGAAATGGAATTAACAAGAGATCTTTTTATTGTCGCGGAAGGTCATTACGGCTGCCAATCGGGGTAATTATGGAAATGATCTCCCAGCTCTCCGGAATGTTTTGCCGCTTCCATAAGGACTTGAAAGTGTTCAATCGGCCTCTCTCGTGGGAAAGTTCAGCCATAACTGCAAGTGTACCAGCAAAATCAAATTAAGCAAAGAGATTCCATTAGTATTTATAGCCCCGGGGCATTTGTGAAAAGTGTGGAGAGCTGGAGTAATGCGAGACTGTGCTGGGGGAGAATTATTACCTATAATGACAAAGGCCATACCTAGAAGACATACACATAGCTAATGAATAGGGGCCATTGATTGCATCTTTAAAGAGGATTCTGGAGGGAATTTTAAATATTGATGCTACAGTGTGTGACTTTGGACTCCCGGCATTGTCATGGTAACTTAGTTTGGGTGTTAAGTTTATTATTGTGACGCGTCAAATCTCCCTGCTCCATTTACAGATTAAATGCAAGAGATGGTAGTGTTTAAAATGACATATCAAAGGTATATACTGTATACAGGCTTAATATGAAAGGGAGGAATGGGGTAATGAAAGTGAAATGCCTCCGTGAAGCAAATTGCAACACCTGATTTGAATCATTGGGTCTATTCAGTCCACTTAACCCCGGAGTAATTGACAATTTAAAGGTGTGCCCGCTAATTTCAAGAGACAGCACAACGGCTTTGATTAGATGGTGGATATGTGCGTTCCCATTGGGATAACAGGCAAGGACACTATCCGAAAGAGCATGAACAAGGGAATGTAGATAGTCTATTATATCACTTTTGGGGAGAGACAGCAGACAGCAGTTTGGGCATGGCTTGGGAAATAAGATGCAGGCATGCTTTATAATAATACAGTCTTATTTTTGTTTAGTTCAGGTTTAGTTCAGGCTTTGTTCAGTGTAGAATGCAGATTGTGATCCCAAAATATTTCAACATAAGAATTAATAAGACTAGCCCTATTTTGGAATAAGAGGAAAATAAGTGAAATGTGGATATAAATAAATATGATATACATACAAAGAATTGCTATAAGAAATTGACTAATGCCCAAGCGCATTTTAAAAGGTGCAGCAGTGAAATCTGATATTGCGTATGTTTTCTTTTCTTTTTTCCAAACTATTTTCATAAACTTGTAATCCCAGAATAAACCTGTCTAGCCCCATGCTGTCCACACATGAAGGTTTACACATTTTAAGTTATAGTCATGAACAGGCTTCATCTATCTTATTTTGGTACATTTTAAGTCTTGGATGCTAACCTCGCCATGCATTTTTACGCAGAATTGGACAAATACTATGATGTATAAGAATGTGAGCTATGTAAAGGTGTAGTTGGTGATGTGGTAGCTCTTGAGTGAAAAACCCTAACATGTCTTTTACGCCATTGTGGTCTTTTTTATATAATTGGGTTCGAGAAAAGGTAAAGTGTCTGTGGAGAGTTTGACAGATTGAAGGAATATTATTATGGCCAGTGCAGTGCTGGAGGAGGATAGGGGGTAATTTCATGTGATGTTACATATATGTATGCATCAATAGGCAAGAGGATATTGAGTTCAGGGGTCACGCAGAATGAGCTTTTTCCTTTTATGTAAAGAAGCTGCCTCAAATGCAAAACGCACATTGACGCATGGAGCAGGCCGCGATTCACGGCAATGGTTCCATTTTTAGGCGATTTGCGTGAGATGAAAAGCACAATATGAAGGTTGAATCGGGTCAAGAATACGTGACATGTTTAAAGTTTTGACGCGCAAATTTCCTTCCAGTTGTTGTTACTTCTCCAGTTTTAAATCTAACAGTTTACGACATGTCTCTTCTGTTTGCGGTGTATTTGTAGTGTATTGTTATAGTTGACACCGTGTAAAATGCAACCCATTCTCACCAGGACTACGTCGTTCGCATCTTTAATCTCTGCCGCACCTCAGCCATGCGCAAAACGTGGCGAAATGTACAAGTTTGGGGTTCATCTAAATGACAAAACGCTTACAAATTGAGTAACATGACACGTAGGCTACTTAACAAGTCCACATTGGCATGGTAATCCAGGGGCAGTTAGCGCGAGGTGTCACTTTCCCACCGCGCGAAAGTGGACCTCGAGAGCGCAGCGTGCCGGACACATGAGCAGGTGAGGCTGGAGATGGTGCTGACCAGATATGATTCTTTTTTTATTTAGTTATTTTATTGACGCCAAATATCCTGTAAACATTTTTACACAGATAGCCAAATTATGCAAATACATGGAAACAAATACAACTGACGGAGATAATCAGCTTGTTATTAAAGCTCACATTATCAACCTTTAAAAAACAAATATAAAACAAAACATTTACTAAATAGGTTCGTTTATTACATTGTTATTATACTGTATGAAATAATCTTAGAATTGCGCATGAGATTACGCATGCCAAAAATGGGCCTAATTACGCGTATTGGTGATTGGCTCTATTCCCAGTAAATAATATTTTGAAAAAAAACTTGAATCTTATCCTAATAAAACTAAGATTCAAGTAAAGCGGTGGAACAGGCCAGATTAACACACGTATGCGTTTAATTGTCTGGATTTGCTTAGAAATTATAGCCACATTTTACATAATTTAAAAAAATATAAGTCTTTTTCTTTTGATAGACTACAAAAAAGCATGAACACAAAATGTAAGCCTATAGACATCATGGGGTCGATGACTGAGCATATTATTAATGAACAAAGGTCCAAAACGCGCATATGGGATGTCCTGCTTTGGGCCTTTCCACTGGCTACTGACGCTCAAATCCAAAATATTCCGCACAAAGGACGCGTAAAAATGAGCCCCATCATACAGTTTGACACAGTGCGGGTTGATGAAGTGCATTCTTGGAGATCAACTAAAAACAACTAAAGGAAGAAAGAAGAGGAAGAGAAAAACTGGAGCGCACCGTTACAACGAAAGCTTTAAGATGTGTAAATGTTGTGAATAATGATTTGGAAAGAACAGAACAGGATCAGGATTAAATATTTTTATTATTATTATTATTCCTTGTTAATTGTGGCAGGTAGAAAAATGATGATGGTGTAAATTAATTAACATAGATTATAATGTGGTTATTTAAGGCGCACTTATACGTATCCATTTAATAACTCTTTTTTCAGGTGACATCTGCATCCAAGTTTTAATACATTTTATAATTAAAATTTAAGAATGGTGAAATGATGTGCTCATAGGCTACTTTGGTTTATTCTTTTATTTTTGGAATGAACATTAAAAAAAACAGCAGTCTAAATATGTATTGATTGGTGCCAATGGAAATAAAGGAACTGCTTAGTTTCACACATTGTTGTGATTCAACATTAAAAGTTATTCAAGGACATTTACAATTGTGTTCATATTTTCCTTTTCTATTCTGAATTAAACTAGTTTATTTGAATTCATTGTAATAATTATTTGGTAACATTGTGTACCTGCATTAATATCTTTTCCCTTTAACTCTCTTCTTTCTGTATTGAATATTGCTTTGACATTGCACTGGCCATCACTTATGCCTAACGTGTTCCAGTCAAAAATGACACAAGAATTATGAAAGTGAAATTCTATTTATTTATTGCATGTTATAGCACTGATGACAGGAGGCCTTACGCATTGACCTTACAGTGGCGTCCTTGTTCACACGGTGCCTCGGCAGGTGACCCTGACCTTTGACCTTCGGGGAGAGGGAACGAAAAAGTAAAACGGGACGATACGAGCTCCCTCTGTTCCCCGGTCTCTGTGCGCCCCCTCCCTCGGAATCCACCGGAGCATCGCATTATTATGATCACAGTTATTTGTTGTGCGACCTTGTTGGTAGTTTGCTCTGATCACACGTGCTGACTGTTCCCCTGCTCTGCTTCTTTTCCAATTTCTGCCCGTCTGTCTGTGTACCTGTCTGTCTCCTAATGGTGTCATGGTGAAGCGACTTGGCTTATTATACTAAAAGGTTTTTGTCGCGCTAAGCCTTGCATGTGTGCTTAAAACGTACATTTCATTAACAAACTGCGGCGGTATAAAAGCGGATTTATGAGGCTTCAAAAGATCACAGGAAGGACGGCGTTTTGGAAAACTCCCTCCCTCTCTTTTTCTCCTTTGCTTGCGGTTGCCGGTGGCAGGTTGTATCAGCAGTTACGCAGAATCCGCCTTTCACACAACGCTGCAACTACAGGGTCTGTAAAAGACCAGCGTCTGCACCTGTCCTAGGGGAGAAATAAGAAGAAAGCATTTTAGTACAGACACGAGCATGAGAAACACATGCTATTCCTTAAAGCTAGTTATCTTCTTTAATTAAATACTAATAATAATAAGTTGGCCGTGCGTAAAGATGATTTTACGCATACAGTGTTTTTGCAAAAAATAAAATCTCAGATGAATGAATCTCAAAACCAAGTATTTTCTGCCGTCAAAACCACTATAAGGTTCATCCTCTAAACGTGATCTGCCAAATCAATCCAGAAGAAATTACTCGCGCTTTTCTTAACCAACCGTCCTGCGGATAAAGAGGATCCAAGTTGATGTACCGAGGTTTCATCTGCTAAGTAGCCCGTATTGACAGAGGCCCAGATCACACGGGTCACCGTGAGATTAACACGACACACACAGCACAGGTTATCACCATCGGAAAGAGCGGCCCGTTTACCCCAGACCCCAGTGTTATTAATGACAGCGTGGGATTATAACGATTTTTACAACGGCACTGAAGAGGGCTGGGGTGTGAGAAAATAAGGTTTTCCACAATTAATAGAAAGCGAAATCATTTAAGTTACATTAATAACGTAGGCTATTTAGACATGATAGATAAATAAATACATTTGGATGGCGATTAAATATAAATAGCCTATATAAAATAATATCAAACTATAAATTATTATTATTATTATTATTATTATTATTATTATTATTATTATTATTATTATTATTATTATTATTATTATTATTATTATTATTATTATTATATAGTAGTAGTAGTAGTAGGCTATTATTATAAGTAATAATAAAGGAATTATAATTATATGTTAATTGTGTGCCTGAATAATATAGACCTACGTTTATTTAAATATTTCTATTAATTCAAAGAGTATCTACATATTTCATTAATATAAAACGTTTTTTCACAAAAATCCAGGGAGCATAATATAGATATTTTCATTAACCTGCTAAATGACTTCCAATAAAATCAATAAACGCCTTTTAACACCTCCGCACATATGACTAAATCTATCCTTTTTCGTTTTATCCAGTTTTAATAATCTGTTTTGGTTTGTAATAAAACCTAAAGAAGCTACAGCCAAGTGTTATTTGGGCGCAGATTTTCCCACACTGGAGGCGCAGGAAAAACTCGGCACGAGCGCTCACCTTTCCTCTGCGCTCGTGAATAAGAAACGCTGTCTTTGCATTCACCCGCTGCCGCATTTCCTACTTGATTCAAATGCAAACGCATGCAATGATCGGGGTCGTTAGCACCTCTTCCAAACTCTTAAGGCATTTCTTTATACTTCATTCATTGTCGCTTCGGTTTCTCTGCTGCGTCCTTGGGCTAATCCTGTGCGAATAAATAGACGTGAATCAACTGCTTTGCATTTGGCAAGAATGGCCTTAAGACAGGAAATATTACAACATGCATAAGAGAAGGCTAAACAAACAAACTAAACAAAGATATTAATAAAGAATAAATCATGCAGAAACGTACCAAGGGTCTCTTAACTTTCTCAGCGGCTTTCTGTTGACTTGTGCAAAAGCTTTGGCTTGTTTTTACGCGCAAGTGCTAGCGCACATTAGATCTTTCAATCAGCAATTTTCTCCCCCTCCTTCTTCTCCCCGCGCCACCGTTAAATGGTCTATGACGGACGAACCCCGAAATGAGCGCAAAGCAACACTGCTGATGTCCCATTGTTGACAAATCCATGAAACAACTCCAGTTTGCATGGTTTAACAGCGAGAGGTAGAGGCAGTGGGAAGGCAGAACACATGGTGAGAAGGGAGGGAGAGAGGGGTAAGGGGGCGTATGTCGTCACCAAACCACGTGTGCAGCGCAGATAGTATATCTTATCCTGAAAGAGGGGAAAGTAATCTATCAGACAGTCTCCTTTAAAAGCCTTTAAAAGCATGTGTCACCTCGACTCGATTCTCCGAATATTACTCGTGCTGTAGCGGGATATATCCACACTCACGCGGCGCTGTGGTCTCAACGAGAGACTTCACACAAAGTCAACAACAAGTCCCAGACGAGACGAGAGGCTGCGCTTTTACGCACGGGAGAAATACTTGAACATTTTTGGCTTTCGGAATAGAGACATTTTCCGAAGCAGCCGGGCACTCGTCCCACGCGGTTTTCTGTCTCCGGTGCCTCCTTGTGCTTTGATTCGACTTTTCTCAACACCGCGTAAAGTCAGCTGTGAGATGACCCTGTCTGGAGGCAGTGAACGAGCCAGCGACATGTCCGGCCAGACCGTGCTCACAGCCGACGAAGTGGACATCGATGTGGTGGGCGAAGGGGACGACGAGATGCTGTTGGAGCGCGTGGACAGTGAGTGCGACAGTCCCGTGGGCAGAGGACCCGAGGATGAGGATGATGAGGATGAAATCGAAGTGGACAAGGACGACATGAGGTCTGGAGGAGTCAGTCCATGCTGCGAGAGCTCAGGAGAAGGGGATGTGAGCGGGAAAACAGAGGAGCACAACTCAGGCTCAATCCAGAAACCCAAAAGTAGCCTGGTGAAGCCTCCGTACTCCTACATAGCCCTTATCACCATGGCCATCCTGCAGAGCCCGCAGAAGAAGCTCACGCTTAGCGGCATCTGTGAGTTCATCAGTAACCGCTTCCCTTATTACAGAGAGAAGTTCCCCGCGTGGCAGAACTCCATCCGCCACAACCTGTCCCTCAACGACTGCTTCGTCAAAATCCCCCGGGAGCCTGGCAACCCGGGCAAAGGCAACTACTGGACCCTGGACCCGGCCTCCGAGGACATGTTCGACAATGGCAGTTTCTTGAGGAGGAGGAAGCGCTTCAAGAGAGTTCAGCCCGACATGCTCCGGGATCAGACCGCACTGATGATGCAGAGTTTTGGCGCCTATAGTTTGGGAGGCCCGTACGGCAGGCACTACGGCATCCATCCGGCTACATACCCGCACCCAGCTGCCTTGCAGTACCCCTACATCCCTCCTGTAGGGCCCATGCTTCCTCCAGGTGTCCCACTTTTGCCCTCATCAGAGCTGAACAGAAAAGCCTTTGGTCCCAGCCTTCAACTCGCTCAGCAGCTCAACAGTCTCAGCACCGCGTCTATGATCAAGTCCGAGCCGTCCGCCAGACCGTCCTTCAGTATAGAAAATATTATCGGGGTCTCCAGCTCTTCCTCCACGGCGGCAGCGCAGGCTTTTCTACGGCCTCCGGTGACGGTGCAGTCGGCCCTGTTGAGCGCACAGTCGCTGTCTTTGACTCGGACCTCAGCGGCCATCGCGCCCATCCTCAGCGTCCCGTCAAATATAATCTCTGGACACGTTCTGCCGTCTGCCACGGCCGCTGCAGTGTCCAAATGGCCTTCACAATGACTTAAACCCAGCCTAAAATAAACTCTTATTTTTATATAAAACATTAGGCTATTATATTATAAAGGAGGAAGAGTGAACAAATGCACAAACCACTAGGCAGCACTGGACTCTGTAGCCATATAGGCTAAAGACTGTTGAAACAGAGACTTAAGGACATATTTCTGTACAGGTAATATTTGTAAATATTTGTAAAGTGATCAAAGAGAATCGTTTGGCTTTGTCTTTTCTGTTCTGTTTATGTGAACGTTGGTTTTTGTATCGGGAGCTTCACTTTCATACAAGAAATACCACAGACAACACTGACAAAACCTTGACGTGTTTATAGGAAATAAACAAAACAACTAAATAAATGTCATTCTATGTAGTTTTAATGTGTTGTAAACTGAAGTTTATTTGTAAATAAATTCAAAAACTAAAATTACTAAAGTAATTTGCATTTTTTAACTGGGGGAAAATGTGTTAATTTTCTGTTGAAAATGTAATACATATTGGTGTTTTTTTTAAAGACGATATCATTTTTAAATATACTGTTAATTTCAATTCTATAACTGGAAATAATTACAGACAATTTAAAAGGTTTGATCATGGAACTAGATTATAATTTTAATTCTGCTTTTAAACAAATGGCCATACTATAGCCTCTAAATATAAATTATTGTTTTTGCGTAATGCGTAATTACGCATGGAATTTCTTTGGCATTGTAGGGTTTAAGAAATAAAACTATATTATTTTGTTCTGTTAATATATTGTTTTAAAGTAAATGGTAGAGCAGTTGTTTTTATTATTTTAGGGAGCAGATTATATAAAAACATAAAATTAAAATTGAGTTGCCCATGCTTGAAATAAATAATAACATAACACATTTCTGACGAAAAGAAGGAGAGAAAAGAGATGTTTTTGTTTGTAGCAGTCCACAAGCACAGAAAAGCTTATACCTAATTATAGTGAAGCGAACAAATTCCGACATAATGCGCCAATTTAGATTACCCCTTAGCAGGTGCAGCTCAGGATAATATTAAACTACGTGAAGGAAAACAGTATTTTGATGGACGTTTTGTGATTATAGAGTAGGCAGTTCATTAGATTTAAACCTATTTATTTCAGTGTAATTATTTTAAAATTACATTTCTGTTTTCTTTGCACTCAGCAGGTCATATTTAGAGCCTTTTCATTTACCATTACATCAGTGATGGTATCGTTTTACAGGCTTTTCTGCGGCTTGGCTACTATAAAGGTAACAGTTTCGCAGTTGTGTCTGGCTAATCACTTTTACACAAACAGCAAATGGTGATCGGGCTAGGGCGCGCGCCTGTGTGTGTCTGGGAGCGCGTGAGGGGGTTAGAGGGGCTATATTTATCTGATCCCCATGGGAAAGACTTGGGAAAGGGAAAGGCGCTTCTCTCTCTGCTTCAATTCACTTCAGACACCAAAGAAGGTGCTGATGATGCAAAAGGATGCTCCAATGTCACCCGGAATTTCCAACCCTGACTTCATTCATTATCGATCTATTCTATGCCCGATCATCTCCGCATATTATTAATCAGAGGAAGACAACCTCATAATTTAAATAATTAAAGCAAAACATGCAGGTTCATTTTCCCGAACGTTTTCCAGAAAATGACGACAGTAAAAAAAAGTAGAATTTATAAAATAAACATTTGCATATAGGCCTAGGTGATGTTATTTCTGTTTCACAAAAATGCTTGACGCACCTCTTGAATGGCAGAGTTGAATTTGTGCTTTTAGTTTGTAGCCAAAAGCTTTTCCCCCCCTATTTTATAGAAAATAATAAAAAGCCTAATTTGAAAAAGAAATTAAACAAAATGAAAATAGCGACAGGGTAATGATTGTGAATCGATCAGTTTAACAAAGCTTTATTAAGACAATCTGTTAATCAGAAACCAGCACTTGTAGGCAATTTAAAGGTCAAAGGCAGTTAGAAAAGAAGTGCAACGGGGTCAAACCTAAATGTAGTTTGTGCGCAGTACGCATGGCGTTACAAATGAAAAACAATAAATAGTGGGTTTTATAATTATGCAGAGAGAATCTGTGACATTTATTCTTCTTGGCTCTCGAGGAGCGGCAGGGCTGCAGACACAGCTGTTGCTTAATGATGTTTCGTGCGCAGGTGACTCTAGGGGGCACTAGTATGTGTTCTGCACACCAAATAACTAAATATTTGGAATATCCGACATAGTTTGGTACCTAATTCTCATTCGGTCTCTGCACTCTTCTGACAGGAATTAAACTAGCATACAGGCCATAAAAACCTGAACAATAAAAATATAGGCCTATTAAAATAAATTTGTTGATAAAACTTGCCATGCACGAGTTCAATCTGTGCCAAAACGGAGAGGCGCATAATCGCTCTCAGTAGCACAATAGTTAATATTAACGATATTAATATTAGTTAATATTAACGATTAACGATATTAACTAGAGCCTAATTATGTAGGTCCAATAATTGTGTCGCAATTATCTAACGCCACAAAATCTCCCTGACGTTACTGTATGCGTCGTTAGTGCACAACAATATTTAGGCCTATTGTATTTAACATTTTGGTTATTCTGACAGTTGGCAAATAGTTTAATAGAGCTCATCTGAAACACAAAATGAAGTAGGTGATTGCCTATTTATAACAATCTACGCACAATATGCTCAGTTACTATTAGTGCAAATGGGCTTATTGGGCTACTGAGGAATACATAGCTTTTTGTTATTGGTGATAAACACACAGCCACTGTCAAGGCGCTGGTCATCACAATAACCAGGTCATCCTCTTCCACCAGCTATAACCTTCTCTGGAGCAGACAGTAAATGTAGGTACAGCAGTTATTGAATATTTAAAAAGGCATAGAGATGAAGCAATAAATGACAAAGTAAAGCTGGCGTGGCCATGCATTAATAACTAATGTGTAGCAGTGAGTTATAGGCTGTTCCCATTGTAATGAAAGTGTCAGTGCAAATCAGCAGTTGTCCGAGGATATTATTATTTATGCATAATTGATGCCAGAACCACAAGGAGCGTGTCTTAGCCAACAAATCCACACCACCTTGAGAACAAAGACGTTGGTGTGAACAGAAGTAAAGGTCACTGTGAGAGTATGCCCCTAGGCTCAGATTTACACTGTGAGCAAGAGTCAAGATGGACGTTGTAAAACCTGCACACATGTATACAAGGCGACGGCAATAATACTAGTCCTGCAGGTATGGATCAATAGTAGGCAGACCTAATTACAGGTTGTCAACAATAATTTTAATTTTGGATTAATTGTATAAATAAATAAATCTAATAATTACGTATATTAAAAGCTGCCAAATAATTTTCAATCAATCATCCACACGTTTGCGTATTTTATGCTTAGTCTATTTCATAATACGCAGGGATCACGTATTTTTTTCTCTTTTTCCCTGTGATCCAAAAAGCATATTATTATTAGCTGCGTCACAGCAAGTAGCCAATGAGAAGCCGCTACGAAGCGTCTGTGCGTGACGTAACCAGGAAGTGCTGTCACAACTCACGCCGATTTTCAATGAGCATTTTCATCCTTTATTTTTCATCGATAAATACACTGTTTTCCCTAATCAGGCCATGCAAACGTGGAGTCTCGTAACGATATGTGTTTTATTGGGACTTGTAGTGAGATGGGGCGTTTCTTTGAATCCTTATTCGGGTAAGAAATCAGTTGTTTTGATTATGATGCTAGTGCACGTCATTTCCTAACATGTTTGCAAGATACATAAGTGTTATATTTAACGCTGTACTGCACATTAGGTAATTGCATCAAGTCAATCATGTCAAGTTAGTGGACTAGAATTATTTATTTGTATCGTATTGTATCTATTTATTTGTATAAGTTTCAGTCACTAATAGGGTGACCAAACCTCCCTATTTACCCGAGACAGTCCCAGTTTTGAGCCCTGTCTCCTCTGTCCCATCAAATTTATACAAAAACCAGTGATTTGTCCCAGTTTTATACAAGAAATGTTCCAGGTGTCCCTATTTTTTTAATTTTTTTTTAAAAACTATATTTGATCTAAACCAGGTCTAAACTAAGATTAAACCAGGACCACATCAACCCAAAAACAAGACTAGCACAATTTTTGACTAATCTGGTCCATGTCAACAGTAAAGAGGAGCATAAATTGTCATTTCTTTAGCTAGAATACAGAAATCTGTGTTTGCAAATGACCATAAAGCAAAAAATGCAGCAACAGAAGTACCTCAGATTATGTCTGACATGAAAATGCACAATCTTACTGGCTCTTTTCACAATTTTATTTATACCAACCATCCCAACCTGGGTGTGTCCCAGTTCAGAATCTTGAAAATCTGGTCAATAGACATGTTCTAACTAACATTTTTTTTGACAGGAGCTGCAAAACCTCCAATGTTTGGGGACTATGAAGCTCAAAGACACTGGCAAGAAGTGACTTACAACCTGCCTCTTCAGCAATGGTCAGCTGTAGGCTTGCATATTTTACGTATACTCCAGCTGCATTGTAAATCTCTCTATTAGTTATGGATACATGAGCTCCATTTGGTTAAGTCGTTCAGTTTATCCTTGAAAGGTCATTATAAACCATTTCCCTACAGTAATGACTTTATGAGTCATTAAATACAATTTGGTAAATCTAAAGATGATTCCAAGTTCAGAATAGTTTCCTTAAGTCCTATATTACATTATTGTGAGCTTTAAGCCATGCTAAAATGTCATCAAAAACATACCTGGAGTTATATGTTCTGTTTGAGAGAAGAATTCAGCCGAAATATGCATAATTTGTGTGTGAATGGGACAAAACACAACTCCAAGTTTGTGAAGAGGAAACAATATGATAACAAGAGATCAGTAAATAGCATAACATGAGCCCTTTAAGTAACACATGAATTATACCTTTGCCAATTATTTCTGTTTTATATTTCTAGGTACTTCAACACATCTGACAATGACTTGAACTACTGGGGGCTTGACTATCCCCCTCTGACGGCGTACCACAGTCTTATCTGTGCCTATGTGTAAGTGATTTGTTTCATAAGAGATATCAAGCTATCATCGCCATTTCTCTAATAAGGTCATAACTAAATATATTTTTATTTGGAAGGCTATTATCTATCTGTCTCTGTGTGTTTATACAGGGCCAAGGCAATAAACCCAGAGTGGGTGGAGCTTCACGAATCCAGAGGTTACGAGAGTTATGCTCACAAGTTGTTTATGAGAGCAACAGGTTGTTACTACGGCGACACCACATAAAACTATTACAAATGATTATTATAATGAAATGTAATGTGTTCTTTGGCAGTGCTGGTGGCAGACCTGTTGATTTACTTTCCTGCTGTAGTTTTATACTGTTTGTACCTCAGTGATGGGTCACCAAGGAAAAAGGTGAGGATTTTAACTTTACATTATTTATTTGATGATTTCTTAAATATGGGTTTTAATATTTCTTAACTAATGAAATCAAAAATATGTACACTACCAGTCAAAAATTTGAATGCAGCCTTTCATGCAATGTTTTTTCTTTATTTCTACTACTTTCTATATTTTAGATAAAAACACTGAATGACATAGCATGTCCAAACTTTTGCCTGGTAGTGTATGTAATGTTTCTAACAATTAACAGAAACCAATTATGCCCTGTCAGCGTTTATGATAAATTTGTACTTTTATTAATTAAGATATGCCACTAGTGATCTCAATTGCATTATAGTTTATTATCAGTATAAGACAGTGAATGAAAGTAAATTATTTAACTTTTATTTCACTTTTTCATACAGGTTTCTGTTCTATTGTGCACTCTGCTATACCCAGGCTTGATTCTGATTGACTACGGACATTTCCAGTATCCTTTGATTGCCTTAACAGATTTACTGGTTTAAGTGCATTCTCCATTTTCTTCAAAGTTCTTAGACCTTAACCTTGTTGCAGGTACAATGGAGTTAGCCTGGGATTGGCCTTGTGGGCTGTTTTGGCTCTTGGCCTGGGCTGGGATGCTCTGGGCTCCATGTTCTTCTGCCTGGCTCTGAGCTACAAACAGATGGAGTTGTACCATGCGCTGCCCTTCTTCTGCTACCTGCTGGGAAAGTGTTTCAAACAGGGATCAATAGGGCAAGGGTGAGTTTGTTTGTATGTTAGACAGTGTTCTAATGTCCTGGTTTGGTCCTATTCTAAACCTGGGTCAGTCCTGGTCTAGTAGGGTTGTCAAAATATTGAAAATGAAATACTAATCAATACTAAAACTAGTACTGAAACTAGATACATTCACAGAACAGAAATGAATCTTTCCTGAATAATTTTAGAATGATCTTGAGCTGTATCTGAACAAGTATAAGAGCACATAGATTAGTACATGCCCATGGACCAGTGTGGTACCTACCTGTTTGAATAAGGAATCCAACAGATATAAGATCAGTAATAAGAGTAAGTACTATAATAATCACATTCTGTTGTCTAAAGAAAGAGTCTTTTTTATTATCATCATGGCATCAGAATTGGTATTGAATATCGAGTATCATCCTTAGTATTGAAATCACGTATGAAATTTTAGTATCACTGCAACATTATGTTCTAGTCTAAGTTTAGTCCTGGTCTTCTCCCAGGTTTGTCCCAGTTTGGATGTGGTGTATGTGCACAAGTGAGAAAGTGACATTAAATCTTTTTTGTTTTCTATGCTACCAGGAGAACCTCAGAATTAAATAGTTTAAAGATAAGGCTGAGCAAATAATAAAATTTTAATCGAGATTGACACTCATTTCTAATTGTCAATGATATTCTTGGGCCTTTTAAACTAAGCGGTCCACAGCCAATCTTCTGTGAGTAAACGCATGTGGTTTAGAGCTCAGAGTTCAGATTTTGGAGAAATTATTTAGGCTATTTTCCTTTGTGTTAAATGGCTTTTATTAAAATTTTGTCTTATTTATGTTCTGGAAATTAGTATTAAAAGACATTTTTCTTTGCATTTTATTTCCAAAATGCCTTTGAAAATCAAGACCAATCTATCAAGAAAAATATATACTTTATATTTATAATTAAACACAATAGTAACCTAAAGGTCCTATATTACACACCCTTTAAGCCATGTTATAATGTCTTTACCTCCTCAGAAATGTACTAGGAGTTGTATTGATTCATTTACACATGTTTGAGTAACTCTTTATTATTAGTCTGTTTACATCTCCAAAGCTCAAAATATCCTGTTCCGCCTTGGGATGTCATGAAATGGTAGTTTTCATTTTAACATAGTTTGCATTTTATCTTTAGTTCAGTAAAGACTGGCAATTCCAGAGCTGAAATCATCCAGGTGAAGGTGTATGGAGTTTAAAAACACAGTGGAGCACTTCTTGTATTACCATATGGCATCACAAGGTGGAGTTTTTTTTTTGTTTGAGAAAGGAACTCAGCCTAAATATGTAGTGTGTTAAACATGTGTGAATGAAACAAAACACAACTCCATGTGTGTTTTTGATGAGGAAACAACATGCACATAGATCAGAAATAGCATAACATGGGGCCTTTAATGAGCATGTTGACATTGTTAGTTATGTTATGACTTCTCAATGTTGAAATGCTACTAGTCTGTTTACATCTGCCTTATTAGTTACACTATCATGACTTCAACCTTGGTTCATGTCAGGCCTTGTTTAGTTTAAAATATTGTTTAAGATTGTTGGAGCGTTATTAGATATTGTCTCTTAATCGGGTGTTAAATTGTTTCTGCTCAACTATCATTATATCAACCTATAAAAATCCATTATGCGCCAGCCATGGTGTTTTGTCACTCTGCGCTTAAATGCCAAACGAATGCTACCCCTCGATATGTAATGTTGGGCTATAAGAAGCCCCTGTCCTCAGTCAAGCCCCAGAATGACTGAGGTAATCAAATTGGCTGCTGTTACTGGTGTGTCCAATGTCTGTTTATCTAGTAACAATGTACCAAGGGCATTTAGTAGCAAATGCAGAGCTGGATTAGATGAGCCCGGGGAGATATGCCCAGATGACACTCTCGCATTGGCCAAACTCCTCAGCTATGCCTGTGTGTGCAACTTCACCAGCGGCTTCACAGTTACAGCTGACAAGATACCCTGGCCCACACTAAAGACTTTCAGCTGATGCATTGCTTTCACTGCATTCCTCACCACAAGGGTCAGACCCCCAAATTTAGAATAAGCAGACAACTCTTTACTAACTGTTTAAAGGAGACATATTATGCTAAATCAACTTTCATGAGCTTCTGATCATGTTATAATCATGTTTCCTCATTATCAGTCAGACATTGATTTATGCATGCTTGAGTAATCTTGTGTTGTCCTGCATTTGAGGCTTGAGTGCTCAGAAAATTATTGTTTTCAAATACCCCCTACCCACAACTCAAATAGTAAAAAAAAAACCTGCATACGTGTAGGGTTCTAAAATATTGTGTAGCCATTTTTC
The DNA here is from genome assembly GCA_034769755.1 of Odontamblyopus lacepedii. Classification (NCBI taxonomy): domain Eukaryota; kingdom Metazoa; phylum Chordata; class Actinopteri; order Gobiiformes; family Gobiidae; genus Odontamblyopus; species Odontamblyopus lacepedii. Next base: position 30,327,773 of record CM068350.1, read on the forward strand.
AAAACTACAATCTCTTGCTTTCTACTGTGAACTGGCACTATCAAGTCTGCAGTTTTGAAGAGCAAGTCAACGGAGGTGTTTCTGTTATTAGCTATTTTGGATCAATACAATAACAATTGCTTACAATTAATGCACTACTGCTCATGTTATATTTCAATACACATTTGTGAAGTTGTAGTGTATTGTTTTGTTACCTGCTTTTGTATATGTATGGAAAATTGCTGTGCAGGAGCATGTATTTCTATGCAGGCTTGTTGAGGCTTGGACAGGATCGTACTGCTAACTGTAAGAACTTGGATGAATAGGGCCTGGGAGAGATCGCAAGATTACTCAAGCATGCATAGATGACATTTAAACTCTCTTCAGGCATGTTCTTGATGAGGGAACGTTATACGAAAACAGTCCATTTAGCATGATACTTCCTCTCTCAGATACTTTTTAGCCATAGCCTTTTTTTTTAGGAAGCATTATTAGAGTTCTAACCTTTGTTTCTTTATATAGATTCTTCCTGCTGGGGAGAATTGGCTTTGCTGTGCTGCTGACCCTTGCTCTGTGTTGGCTGCCCTTCTTGTCTGACCCCAGCCAGGCCTTACAGGTGCTCAGGAGGATCTTTCCCGTGGCTCGTGGTCTGTTTGAGGTACAGTCTTTTGGATAGAGAGGTCATTCCCACCACATCAGAGACGCCAAGCTCACAGCACAGTCTCGCCAAACCTGGTGTTCTCTAATCACTTAGAAAGGCTTTTGAAATGTTATTTTAGGATCAAAAGGGTAAGAATGGCGTCAATAAAACCTGTGAATCAAGGCTAAACAGAGATAAAAGGTACTGAGCACGGATGGGACAAGATCTTGTGCCATAAGATCTCCCAAGATAAAATTGCCACAAGATTGTACACACATGAGAAAAATTATATTGTGAGATTTTTTCCCCATTTGCGAATAAAAAAATAGGGTTAAGGGCTGGTGATTTACACCTCTTGGGAATCTGTGGTTCCAAAAAGCAATGCAACAATGACAGCAAAAAAGATTAAAGCAGACATCTTATGCAAAATTGACTTTTCAGAGCTCTTAACCATGTTATAGTTTTCCCCTTTCTCATTTACCCTCTTGAAGCTGTATTTAGAGGGATTTGTGCATATTTAAATAATCTTTGTTTTCAAGACACCATATTTTTGAACAACCCCCATTGTCACCACCACCGGCATATGCCCACTGCTTTCTACTTCTACATTGTCCAATTTTATTTTCTTAAACAGTGATACACTTAATTCGTCAAACTCATTTTGGCACAAATGAAATAAAATCTGCTTCTCACTAGCATGATCTGCTGCTATCCATTGGAGTTGCTGGCCTTTTGTTGAGATGACGTTTACCGTGATGACAGCTCCCACTGGGTACCGCATTTTTCTAATGCGGAAAACAGCAGACTCTTTAATTAAGTTGTTTTAGATGAATATTTTGATTTAAAATGTGCAACTTGCAACATAATGATCCACAGGTGCCACACAAGCACTGTGTTCTTTAAATAAAATAAATAAACTTAAACTTAAATAAACAATTAATTAATAATTAATACACTTTTAATTTACTTGATAAACCTCACCATGTCTCATGCCACCCCTAGTACTCTTATGCACAAATCATACTTGACCTTAAAATTAGGCAAAACGTATGATTCAGTGATTGTTGTTATACTAAATAAATGTCCTGAGAGAGAAAATACCAGAACATAAAATTAAGTTAAATATATATGGAAATTTGATGCAATAAACCTTAAGCATTTTGTGTTGATAATATATTGCAAAACATCCATTTTATTTTATGTGATGATGTCATGCTTCTTAGTCATCCAAAGCATGTGGCGCATTGGGTTTCTGTGTGGTCTTGACATTTGTAACTCGGGGGCTGGTCTATAGGCGTTAGGAACAGTCTCTTCTCCGTTCAAAGAGTAAACATCAATCAAAACTCAAGTGTAAAATCAACACTGTCCTCAGGATATGATTGGACCACATCATCTTTAATACCTGCTCTCTGGTGCATGACCAAAAGTGTGACTCTAAAAGCCCCTCCTTCAAACAGCAGCTTTGTTTTCTTAGTGTGGTGATATTTTTGTTGTGAGACGCATCAGTGCGATAAAACAGGGTGAAGTGGGAAATTCTGTGTTGTGATTCTAAAAGTGCACTCGGTAACTTTTCTGATACCTGCTCGTTTCCATGGTGATGCTATTGCTTTGCCTGGAATGTTCTACAGTGTGGCATTAAACTTCTCTTCATGCGGACAAGCAGCTGATGCCCAAGACAAGTTACAGGTCAGATCTGTGGAGAAATGACCCGGCTCACAGTAGGAGTGCATGTTTTCTGAAGGTATTTTTGAGCCATATTAACACCTGTAACTGAATAAATGCAATGCAGATTTAAAGCCACACAGTGTAACCATAGACTGTAAATATAAATGGACATAGCCAGCCTGCTAGCCACTGTGTTCGAAATAGGAAGTGAGCATGGGTGTGCTTCTGGCTCTACTGACTCTGGCTGTAATGGAGTTAACAAAATTATCACCCTTCTCTCTGTAACTGCTGCTGTGAGCCTCGTCGTTTTGGACTTAGCATATTCATATTAACCTGCTCTGTATGATCCTGGTGTTTTTATCGTGCTGTTTTGTCCGTAAATAATTTTCTATTTATAATATTAAACACCATATTCGCCCCTATAACTGCTAGCCACGTGAGCTTCATCTGACTGGAGCTAACTGGAGCAGCTATAGGTAACCTCACACTCTCTTAGTCCACTTCTTTCTACAGTCTATGTTTGTATCTGAATAAATGCAATACAGATTTAAAACCACACAGTGTTCCAGGCAAAGCAAAAACATCATAACATCACGGAGACAAGCAGATGCCAGACCCTCCAACAAATCTGTATTTTGAACACATAACTCAATACCGTTTTTAAATTCAGTCCTGACCTTGTTTCCCAAAGCCAGCTTCAAACCCAGCAGGGTGCACATCCTTTCCCCGCTTATCCAGTTGGACATGGAGGATCAAAGAAAACAGAGAAATAAAATGGAGAAAGGTCAGGAGATCAGGTTCACTCTATCTCTGGGAGGTGTTGGGTTTTTGGGCTGGTGTAGGATATAGATAAATCCAACTAATTTATGACCTGAGTATTTTCAGAGCCTCATTGCACGGCCATGTTCTTGCCATATGGACGGATGACCATATACTTGAAGCATATCAGAGCACATCCGACAACTGCTGTGTGTAACCGGCTACCACTCTGACACAAGCATGTACTGTGTGTTTGCCACTTACCCCGAGGCACATGCGCACATCTTAATACTGCTAGCTGTCAGTCACTGCCCTTGATCGAAAGAAGCTTAGTGCAATTTGATATTAATTAAAATCTGTGTGACGCGAGGAAGGAACTTCAGACACTTTCGCAGGCCCCCGCGTTGAAAGCTCCCATGTCAAGGAGGCGCTGGGAATGTAACTGTGCCGGTTTCTGTCTGTGGACTTGTGACAGACGAATGGGATGCCTAGGCTGGCTCAGGCTCTCATATCTGAAACTCTGTAACACATCTTAGTCCGTTCCCCAGAGGCAGCGCCCTAGTGGATGTGAGAAGTAATTGGAAATCGCTACGAGGGAAGACTGGCTATGCGGCCAACGCTGTATTTGTTCAGCTAAATGATGCAAACACAAGACAGAGGGCGCGAGGGACACTGTAGACGCCTATGACGGCAGCACTGGACCAGTTGGTATGAAAGGGCGCACGTAAGCAGATAATTTGGACAAGGGGACAAGGGTGAAAATGGGCTGGTGCTGTGGTGGACGGGCCGGTGACTGGTGGTCTGATCTGTTAGTGGAAGGAAGCAGTTGTAAGTTTACCCACCAAGCTGCATTCTGGGGTCTCACGTTGCCGCCTGCTCACAAAAATGGCACCAAATACATCTCACTGTGAAATTCCATGCAAGCTCATTGGATAGGTAGTCTCTGGCCCCCCTCGCTTTGCTTACGAGGACCCCCCCCTCCCTTACGTACATGTGTTGCCTTTAGACTACATCCAGGAACATTCCCGTAGTGGTTATTTGGAGCAGGAAAGGGAGAAGGTAGGATAGAGCTAAAGGCTGAGACAACACAGGGCTGAGTGCTGAGTAGGCTGCCTCTATAGGATCCACACAGCTGTGTCAGGGGCAGCTGTAAAACACTTAGGGAAAGGACTCTCAGAAGTAGGGTAAAATACTAGGAAAAAATAAAGCTAGAGAAGTACTATATGAATTAAACTGGACACTACACTACACTACTACTGGACTCTACAGTGGGTCAGAAAAGTGAGTTAAAATATAGTTAAAGGTGCACTGTGTTTCTGCTTAGGGATCCGTCAACTGCTTGTTTCTATGGATATGTCATTACTCTGTCTGGAATGTTCCACAGTATGAAATTAAACAGCTCTACCTCATATTTTTTTCAATTACAGGTGGTTTTATAGCTCAAAAATACCTAGAAAAAAAAACACCATTCTTACTGTGAGCGGTGCCTCCTCTCCACAGATTTGAGCTGTAACTTGGTCTGGTTTGGGCTCCCTGAAGATAGAAAGGTTTAATACCATACTGTGGAATATTCCAGACAAATAACATCTCCATGGAGAAAAGTTACACAATAGAATAAATAAATAATGAATACACAATATAATTTTTATAGTAATAGAATATCAAATGCAACTATCTTTTTATGTAGATTTTGTAAGACTCAGATTCAGGGCTGTGCAGTTAATCAAATTTTAATCAAGAGTCATTTGGTCATTTCTAATTGTCAATGATACACTTTGGTCTTTTTCATCGAAAGGTCTTCAGCCAATGTCAACTAGTCAACTAGTTTTGACTATTTGGCTAATACAGTCTTGTTCTTGTCTTCTTTATGTTCAGGAAATTAAGATTGTAGCCATTTAATTTGTTTTTAATAAGACAACCTAGAGTTGTATTAAAAATCTTCATCGATCATGATAAGGAAAGAATCTATTTTGAAAAATGTTATTGTATTGTTATATCACCCAGCCCAACCTTCCCAAGTTGTAGTCTTATCAAATATAGTACATTCAGAAGTCCTGGGGTGATCACTGCTTTGACATTGCCTTATGTTCAGTGGCCCATGTAGTTATTGTTTTCCCTTCCAATTTAAAGGTGACCTATGTAACATTTCTGGTGGAGGGTCCGCTACCTGCTTGTCTCCATTGAGATATTACTGTTTTGTCTTGATTATTCCACAGTATAGAAATAAACTTAATGTATTGCAGTGCATTGTAATCACAATGGAGACCGGTTAATGGTCAGATGTTTGGAGAAGCAAGCCTATACATAAGAATAAATTTTTGAGCTTTTTTGAGTATTTTTGAGCTGTAACACATCTTTAATTGAACAAATGCGCGGTAGATATGTCTAATGCTCTACTGTGGAACATTTCAGACAAAGAAACAACATCTTCATGGAGACAAGCAAGTAGCAGACCCTTCACCTTAGAAGTTATGTAGTGCACCTTTAAAAATTAATAACTGGCAGTCCATCATTTTCTAGAGACTCATCTAAAGTTAGCTTTAAGTCTAGTTTTAAAACTTCTTCGAACTCACAGCAAACCTACATCTATGATTTAAGGTCTGTGAGCAATTTCCAAATTTGTAACGAAAGAAGTTTGCGAAACCCCGATCACGTTGTCTGTTTGGTATATGCTGGACAGTGACGGGACTGGGCCCCAAACATCATCTGATCCCAGCACAAATGTCCAAGCTCCTAAATCAACCAGACGCTGCAGTAACCTCCTCATCTGAGCTCACACAAGCATCCGCATTCAAACTATCATTCAGAGATCTGGTACTACACATTTTTGGGGTTATTTACAACTATAATATAAAACCTACATAAATTACATTGTGAGAACACTGTTTATTGCAATACAAATTATGAAGATGACAGTGAATATTTAACAGTCTTGATGTGAGCTTCACTAAGAGAGGGTGATTTATTGTCCCCAGCTGCTTAATAAGACATACTCTGTGGTTGGTCACTATGTGCTAAGTGTGCAGAGACATCTCAGGCCTGACACTTGACCTTGTGTCCCCAAGTTTACAAATAAGTGTTGTGCTTTTTCTGACACCACAGTAAATTTGTGACGCTGGTGGATCTAAGATTTCATATAATAAAACTGCCAGTAAACTACCAAAATAGTTGTGTTATAGAAACAATTGGGAACACAGCCACAGTGAATTAATTTGCAAACATTTAATTACGAAAGAAAACTCATTTTAGGTAGCACATATTGTTCCTAATCTGCATGCTTTTCTATATTTTGCGTCTACATTTTGAAACATAAAATCCACTATCTTTTGACATGATGGTGGTAATGGTTTCTGAGGCCACAGTTGCCCTGGGGCAGACTAACGAAAGCGTAACATGCCCCTTCTCACTGACAAACCACAAAGCAAACAGCAGCTAACTTAATTTATAGTATATTAAGATATCGCGCCAGATGACCTTCTGTCACGGTCAGTTCTACACAGCGCGGAGCATGCTGGCAAAGTATTTACTGATATCTTAAAACAACACTGTAATTTTCTGCATGATGCCATGGAAATAGAAAGTTAAAGCCATACTTCAGAACATTCTCCATGGAGATAAGGTTTATGCCATATTGTTGAATATTATAGCTTAAAGAACATCAATATCCATAAAATCAAGCTTTTATTGTAGTCTGTTAGTCATAAAATGAGGCTTTAAGCCCAATATAGTATCATATATGTATAGTTAAAAGATATAGAAAATTATGCATCATATAGTGACTCAAGATATCATATTTTGTCTGGTTAGTGTCTACGTGGCATTTCAATTGTCCTATGTCTTCTGTGTGCAGGATAAAGTGGCCAACACATGGTGCAGCCTGAACGTCGTGATAAAGATCCGGAGTATTATGTCCAGTGACTCCCAGCTGTACCTCAGGTAATCCCTCTTTCCTCCTCCTCCTCCTCTTCTCTCCCCCTCGTTCCTCCTCTCTGTGCTTCTCAACTTTTCTCTCTCCTCTCCGCTTCTTTCCTCTCTCCACTTCTCTCCTCTTCTGAATGTGATTGTTGTATTAGTTTGTCAGTTCATACTTCAGTCTTTAAAATGTAAACAATATCCTATAATTAAGACATAAACCTCCAAAACTAATCACAATACTTAAATTGGGAAGGAGAAACTGGCCCAGAGGGACTCTGTGTGATCCAGGCCAGGGAAACCCTTGTGAGGGATTTCTGATCGTAAAATCATGCCTGTTTTTGGAACTAACATGTCACAAGATGAAAAATAATACTTCAAACTATCTAGCTTTTCTTTGTGGAGATGTTAGTGCTTTGCCTGGAATGTTTCACCTTTCTATCCTCATGAAGACCAAACCAGACCAAGTTACAGGTCAGACCTGGTGAGTAGCAGCCCCGCTCACAGTCAGAATACCTGTTTTTGTATGTATTTTTAGCTATAAAACACGTAATTCAATAAATATAAGGTAGAGCTCTTTAATGTCATACTGTGTAACATTCCAGGCAGCATTATCCACAGAAACAAGCAGGTGACAGACCCCTGATAGATAAAAATAATTTAAAAAAAAATAATAATAATATAAATTAATAGATAAAAGCAGTGCTAAAAAGAATAAAATAGATAAAACAATAAATAAACAAAATAAAAATAAATAAAAGAAAGTTAGCTTGCCATTACTTCTATACCTTATTGAGTCTAGACATATTCTCATTGTGACCATTTAATTAGAAACATTTAGAACTGAAGTGCACTTAAATGAGTTTAAAATGTCCCTTGCTATAATTTTGACATTTGATAATTATCCCATTAATGCAGTGATAGGCGACATCTAACTTGAATTGCGGACATTAGCAGTGAATCCTTAGCATACTACCCAATTATACGAGTGGGAAGTTCTCATTTTGATTTAAGGCTGTTGATAAAGGACTTTGGGGCCAGTTGTATCATGGAGGGGTCTGCTTAAATGACCCACTCTAAATATAGGAGCACACTGTTCACAGGATTGACACGTTTCTGCCAGACTGCTAAGACCAGGGATAACACTGGACTCCGCTGACTGCAGTGTATTTCAGACAATTGTAAAACATTCTCATATTTTTGCAACAGACTGTAAATTGTGTTCAAATTTGACGATGTTATAATTTCAGATGGAGGGCAGGAAGAGGTCTATTCATGAGGTTCATAGCGATGAAAATCTTTCACCGCTGTCATAGCAATTAACCATTCAAAGTAAAATATTATGTTTTGAATGGTCATCAAATATCGCCTATAAAGAGGATGTTGAAGGCTATATATAAGGGTCAATGACATGACGCTGCCCGATTGCAGTTTCCTCAGTTATAAGGGTTCAAATTTCATAATAATTCACCATATTTCTGTAGTACCTCTGACCTCCATGGAACCAAATAATTTTTTTTCAGAAATCATTAGTTATTCTGCATGTTTTTTGTACTTAAAGTGTTAAAATGTCATGTGGTGCAACCGTGCATCATGTGGTGTGACTAATAATAGCAGGAATTCTATGGCTGGAGTTTGAATAACAGACACATTTTTCTTCATTTTATGCATTTTACAGGGTAGTACGGTAATCTGTTAATTAAACGCAAGAAGGTGTCATATACTGTCATATTGGACGTCAAAAGAAAATATCAATATGTATTAAAAATCAGAAGAAATGCCAACAGTTTGTTTCAATATACTTAGAACTTAGATTAATATCCCAACCATGTTTTAGAAAATAAAACAATTTTAAGGTTATTCTCGGTCACACCACATGACATTTTACACAAAAAATGCTTGATATAAGTGTTAAACATAGAATTATGCACCTGACACTGTAAATATTTGAGTTGAATAGTTAATAGTTTAAAAGTTTAATAGAAACTAATATTTTTTATATATTTTAGAATTTGCCTGTTGAAAATCCTTATACATCATTGACCCATATATAACTCTATATGGGAGATTCATTGTTTTTGAAAGAAACAAACTTATGATCCACAAATGTTGAATATTATTTGTTAGAGAATGGCTTAAAGTCCTTTCATCTGACAACAGTCACATCTTTAGAGTTACATAATGGTACTACTTGATGAAAAAGTTTTTCCTTTTCTGTGCTAAAGCTGACAGAGGAGACATTATACTTTGCGACAGTTTTTGTTCCATGTGGATAGGCCCAGAAATTACAGGGATATTAACTTAAACCAGGTCAACAAACATGCTAGCAGTTATAGGGGTGAATTTGGAGCTGAGTTCCATATCAGAAATAGGAATTGATTTACGGAAAAATAACGAAATAAAAACACCAGCATCATATAGAGTGGGATAATACAAACTTTTTAAGACCAAAGTAACGAGGCTCTTTTTAATGTATAGTCAGTTAGAGCCAGAGTCAATGGAGCGCCCCCATGGTCACTTCCTGTGTGGAATGTGCTGGCGAGCAGGTTAGCTACATCCATTTATATATACAGTCTCTGATTCTCTGCCTCTGATCTGTTCCCCATATCAATTTTAAACTCTCACTGTAATTTGTGGCACACGTTTATGAGCTACTGTTGAAAGCGCTCAATGTTCTTCCGGATTACTAAGCCCTGCCCAACCCACAAAACTCCTATTACTGCTCAGTACATCTGCTAACTCTACACTATCAAATTTTCAATACAGCTGTCCCACTCTTCGGCGTACAAATTGCAGGACAAACACATAGTTGGCCTCTAGCTCAGCGCCTGACCTCCCAGTGCACATACACACGGGTGCTGACACATTGTAAGGCTCTTCCGGTGTCCGTGCCCTGAGCAGGTGACAATTGAAGGGTTAAAATAATTCAGCTGAACCTCAACTCAGGCCATAGGATTTGGGCATTCTTCTCCCAGGCGAGCTACATTCATAACCACATAGCTCACTCTACAGTAGTGGTGAAATGTAATAAAGGAACATAACTTAGACAAACTTTATTGAGACACAAGGGACATTATTTGGACTCGGTAGCTCACACATCACAATATATTATAATAAATTATAAATAAGTAGCAAAAATAGCAAGAGACTGGTGTCAAATAAGGCATGCTTATATAAATGTATATGTACAACTAAAAATAAACTCTAGAAATATAGTAATACAAGTATTGCTCACCTATATACAAGAGGTCATAAGAAAAAACAGTGCAAAGATGAAATGATGATTGACAGGACATAGAGTTATCTGTTACATAAGGGTGCGTTGTTATACAGTTGGATGGAGTATGGTATGAATGTAGACCTGTATCTCTAAAAGTATAAAGTTCTTAGGGTTAATTTTTAACACATTTGTAGTTTGAGCAGAAAAAATCATACAAATACAAAAAAACAAACAAAACAAAAAACCTTGATTTAGGTGTTTCTTCAAAATTCAGCACAAATCTTGTCAAGTCACTACAGTTGAAGCTTTATTAGCTTTTAAAATCTGCACAAAATATGTTTTAACCTTTGACTCAGGTAACAGGTACTTTAATATTTTTTAATATTTTTAAATATTTTTTACTTTAATAGATTTTTTCATGTGATGCTTTAACTTGTGTATTTCTTTGCTCCTAAAGCTTTTCTTTTATTTAAGTAACAAAATTGAATACTTCTTACACCATTGCTCTCCAGTTAAATGAGGTCTATTTGACTGCGAATAAATCTTGGTTTAATATGCGAGTGTGTTTGCTCAGTCAAAACAACAGAAAGAAGTGTTTGTAAGCTTGAAAATATTTACAAAAGGCCCTCATTCATATTTCCTCCTAATTGATTTTCTGCTCCACATGTCATCTGCTGTGTAATAATCTTTGCTGCGCTAACTTAATTTCCCATTGGGGATTTTTCGAACTCAAGCTTATGACATTGGTGAATGGAGGTAATTTAATTTCTATTACTATTGTCGTTTCATAGTTTGGCTTCCACAGTCCTGGCAGTTCTACCGTCTTCACTGCGACTTTTGACCAAGCCCACATTTTGGCAGTTCAAACTGGCTCTGGTAAGTGTTAAAGGTCGCAAAATTGATTCTTGTGAGCTTTAATCCATGTTAGAATGTTGTTAACCCCTCAAAAACATACCTGGAGTTGTTTTGTTTCAGTCACACATTTGAGTGACCCTTTATTATTAGTCTGTTTACATTTCCAAAGCTCAACATGCTCTGTTCCTCCTTGTGATGTCATGAAGTGGTAGTTTTCAAGTTAACGGCTTTCTTTTACCTTTTGTTTAGTAGAAATGGGCAATTCCAGGGCTGAAAATACCCAAATGATTCTAGTGAAGGTGCAAGGTGAACCAAATATGCAGGATTTCTGTGTTTAACATGTGCAGATGAAACAAAACAAACCTCTGGGTATGTGGAAACAACATTATAACATAGGTTAGAAAACAGCTCTTTAAGTCACATTAGCCTTTATCAATGTGTGTACAACTTGTGTTTTGGTACATCAGAAATAATGATTGTAACAAATATATATTATGTATCCATTTTAGGTAAATTCCTCGCTGGCATTTTTCCTGTTTTCTTACCAAGTCCATGAAAAGTCCATCCTCTTGGCCTCTTTGTAAGTACAGAATTAGTGTTGTTAATTATACTTTGGAAAATATAAACACAAATCCGGGATGCCATTAACTGTCAAAACCAATGTAGGTTTAATGTATTAGTTGTATGATCTAGCTGGCTAAAGTTTGGAGCTCATTCAGTAATTCTGAATAAATCAATGGCACAGCAGCTGCATTTTATTTTTTTGTTTATTTATTTTTGCTAATTATTTAGAAAAGATTCTGCATATTCACGAGTTTCAGACAAACAATTCCTTCCTGATTTAAAGGACTTTGTGAAGATTCAGTAGAGTTTTCCCAATTTCAAAAGATATACAACTACGGAGAAGATTGCCATAGTTTGAAACCCATGAATACATATACAAAAAAGAAAAATGACTATAGTTTGTACTGTATATGTGTACTTACTTGATGAATTCAGAACCTCAATAACACAAGATGTAAATTTATCTCTGTTTAAGCAATATGACGCTATCTCATCCACACATTAGCATTAACATGTTACTTCCTATAGTTCAAAACCAGCTATCTGCAGTGGTAGCAAAAGATATGATGTAAGTCACATATGATGTCTGGGGATTATTTTTCAAACCTAATCTCATTTATTAATCTAGATGAGGGTAGATTGTTGCTTTATTAACTATTGAGTTCTATCTCCCACCTGTTCCTGTGAATCTATCAGTAATGCATGTCCAGGGATTAAAGGCGAGCGTCAGGCAGCAGCTTGGGGCCTTGTTTGCGCAGGATCAATTATTGGGCTGTAACAGGATCGCCAATGGCACAGGCTGTAATTATGGGCTCAGGGACCACCGGAAAGTGCCCCCCTTAGACTGGAGCGTAGTGAGGACTGTCCCAGAAGCACTCGGGCAGGTTACTCAATCACAGTCTCTCCAAAAGTTATGACGCTGGGTAAAATGAGAACAGAAGTAATATTGTTTAGAAACATCATATTTTATGGACGTTACTGTGTACACACATTTAAAGATGAAATAACCATTGTCATAATAAACATTACTTCGAAAGGCTGATGAGAATAAAAACATAAGACAGAGTGTATAATATTACCTATGAACATAATGAGTTACTGCGTATATAATTGTTTTGTCATAGTTAATCCAATCTAAATTTATTCATAAAGCACTTTAATAATGACAACAAGGAGGAAGTGTTTATGTGTATACAACCAAGTTACAATATAAAACAGTGAAACAACCAGGCACAAAAACATGATCAGCAGGTCAACAATTGATTCTTGGCTAAAAGTTAAAGAGAAAAGTTTTAAATGAGTATTCAGTTTCAACATTTTGTAAATATTTGAACTCCCACAACTTTATTTCACACAAAGGAAAAGTATTCACCATCAAAGTTCAAATTTCGGCCATAGTTTGTGCCAAATAGGGTACTTCTGTTGCTACAGTTAGACTGACAGAAGCAATGCTGGCAATCTGCACCACAACACATAACTCACACACAACATCCATTTTGTTCAGAGTGTGATGGTACAAATATTCAGACAATTTGTGGAGTTTAAATGTCACTTATTGCCTGTATTTCATATTTAATCGGGCTTTTTGAACAGTGCAGTTACTTTTAAATGTGAATGACAATACAAGGAGCAAGAAAATTAGATTTTGTTATGCCAGTGTCTAGTCCTTGTTCTTTTTAGACCAAGGGTAAGAATTTAAGGCTTTGTGGGGGCCACCATATTCTCTTCTTTTAATGGGAAACACTGAACATCCATTTGTACGCAAGGTGTGTATTTCTCTTGGAAGTATAATGCAATCTTATTATAGATCCATGCTCTTTCCCCAGGACACCACAGCATGCACAGGGTTGAACTGAGCTTAAAACATTAGCTTTCCTTAAAAACCTGATAAAGAACATAGTAAATGATACAATAAGGACTCTGCTGTCAGTGGACCATCACTAATCACATAATATGGATGTCCTATTTGCTCCGTAAGCTTTAATATTATAAACGCATTACAGTTATATTCAGCACTGACCTTGCATGGCTCCTCTTCCTGTCATAGATCAAATTGTATTTAATGGTTCTTAATACGTGTCCTTAGTAAAGTTTATATTAATCTTCCACATTTTCTTTTAGGCCGGCCTGCCTTCTACTGAGTGACCTTCCGCTCATCGCCATCTGGTTACTGCAGTTGTCAACATTCAGGTAGAGACATTTTACGAGAAATACATTTACATAATTATATCAAACAGAGGCTTAAACCTACTGGATTTCAGATGTCAACTATTTAGCACAAAAGTATACCATTACTTTCCACATGAATAAACTGTCAAATATTGCATACCTTCAGTGTTTTTTAAAGACGATGCACTATGTGAATTTTGCACATACATTACTGAGTAGAGTTGCTTCTGCACAGATGTGACTTGTAACTCGGCCGGGTGTGTGACCTACTCTATAGGAACAGATCATTTTAATGCCATATTGTGGAACATTCTATAGGTGGAAAAATGGCACCTCAGTGGAGACGAGCTGATGGCGTAATCTCCTCTTGAAAAGTTACATAATGCACTTTAAAGTTTGTCCATGCATCGTCATATTAATGAGTCAAGTTTTGTTGCAGCAACATTTTCACTGCGCTTCTCAGTCGCCTGTGTGTCTCAGTCAAAGGTCTCAGTGCAGTTTAACAGGAGGACTGGTCAGGAAGGGTCAGCAGATCTGTGTCAGGGCAGTTTGAGGACAGGAAGAGCCAAAGTGCCCCCCCTCTGTGTCCGGCAGCATCACAGCAGCCTGCAGGGGGAGTCAGGTGAACACAACAAGAGAAGCCTCACTCTTACTCTGCTCTGTTGTTGTGGTTGGTGATGAAATGGTTCATTCTCTCAAAACATTTCCTCTGGATTACCTTGTGCCACGTTTGTGGGGTAAAAAGCCTGTAGCATCACAAATGTCCACAGCTAGTGCCTTAGCTAGACTCTTGCACAGTCTCCATGGATACAGAGGAAACAAACAGTTCATTTCACACAATACAGCAGTCCCTTGTGTTCATTCCCTTAAAGTATTTCCTCTGGAAGATCAAGGTCTTCTGCCATATTTGCTGCCACACATGGTGTAAAAACACATCTCCTTAGCTTTGCACAGTCTCACCCCATTCCCCTTTCTGAAATTACCGCTGCTATCAAATCTAAAACTACTCAATAAAAATTATCTTTTGGAGGCTAGATCAATTTGCCATAGCAACCCAAGCGGGGACTATAGATGGAAAAGACAAGCAGTACCGCGAATGCTCCATCTAACTTTCCGCAGCTGTTGTCAGATTCTTCCGGCAGCACTAATTGTTGTGCGTGTGGTTTAGTATAAGGATATGTGGGGATTACATGGCATAGTCTGCGTGCCTACTGCCTAAGAGTCCACTTGGATGGAACAGGAGCTCTATTTGTTTCCCCTGTACAGTCTAGAGTAAACTACATATTGTCTACACCGCCTAAACACAATTGTAAAAAAATACCTCTTTTGTTTGCGTAATTATGTTAGCTGGATGCAGACACAAGCACTTGTAACCAGATGGTAGAAAACAAGTCTGTGTGTGCAGAAAGTGGTGAAGTATGTATTTTTACAATGCCAAATATTTATCTTGTGAATAGACTCTCTTTGTTGGCGTTAAAATGTGAATGAGTGAGTGTATAGGTTTTCACAAGCTGATATGAGTCAACTGTTGTTTTTGTCCCTCGCTGCTAAACTAAAGATAAGCTTAGCGTGAGTGCCAGGAGTCCTCTCTCTCAACTTATGCATGGCCCACTGGATAAAAAGCTATGCGATTTAATGTCCCGCTTCCCTCTATAAACACAACAGTAAGCTTTAGGATAATGTCTATCTGCTTCATAAAAGTAAATCACTGCCTATGTCTTTGTCCTTCGCGATAGTATGCTGCCGCTGTTTTTGAAGGACGGCCTCCTGGTGCCCTACTCTGTGACCTCGCTAGCGTTCCTATACTTCAGCGTGTACCTGCTCTCTCCATTGAAGCACTGCACAGAGGAGGAGCTGCGAATGGGGGCCTACCGCAAGCTACTGTTCTTCCTGCCAAAACTGGACCTAGGCTGTGTTGTGCGGTGGAAGGTGGGTGTCAATTCAGGGTTATTTATTTGTCATTTCAACAATGTAAAAAATAACGTGACAGAAGGAAATGTGTTCCTCAAGGCCCTGTGATGCATTTAATATGAGAATAATAATGAAATACTAAGATAAACATATAAAAACTGCTACTTTACTACTTTGTAAAGGTTGTAGTGTAAATTAACTTCTATACTTGTATTGATAGACATGAAAATGCAATGTAATTGATACGTTTCAGACGACATAATAAGACTTTATAGGCCTGGAATGTTTTATGGAGGTGGAGAGCAGGTAAATTGTTATTGTGCAGATTTTACTGTGAGTTCATACACCTAAAATCACTTAAATAATATTATTGACATCCTTAAAAACGTATTATCAATAGGTTAATCTATTATGATTATTCAGGGCACTATGATCGTAACAACTAAAGAAATAATGAGCAAAATTCAGTTTGTTTTTATGTCACATTGACTGTACTTTAGTTCTTCAGACAGTTTTATTTCATTAAGCTAGTCACGTATTGGGGAAATAGACATAAAGTGAATTTAGAATTTTAATGTCCAATCATTGCGTTAATAACCCTATAACAGTGATGTTTCCTCTCACAACCCTTATGACTTTAATTGAAAATGTAGCTTTTGGCTCTTTATTATGAAAATACAGGACCATCAATATAAATCTCCCCTCATCTTTATCTAACATCATCGCGTTAGAGAATCTATAAAGGGTTGTTGAATGATTTCAGAATCCCAGGTGGCCTATACTTCAAAATTGCAGTAGCCTTAAATTGCAAACATGTGAGCTGGTACATCCAACTGTATAAATAAAGATCATGTGCCACTGTAAGCTGTGTAAGCTGTCTGGGATGAGACCCTCTGCCAGCCAAAGAATTATTTATCACTTATTTAAGTTTCCACAGCATCTGAAGTAGCTGCTCGGTTGGGCTCTCTGCGTTTGGGCCATGGTAGGGTGTCAGAGATTAAGAGAAGGTGTCTTTTTATAGTTTGAGTCATTAACACAGGTTCGCCTAGATATATTTATTTACTCAAGCTGCATAAATAGCGAGCGCTGATGACGGAGATAGGGTTTCATGGATTTGGGAGCGCAGGATGGGAGAGTGTGTTTCTTCCATCACCAGCTTATCTCTGGATCAGAACGCTCAAACAGATGCACAAATCAGATCTCAGGTCGTAAGTAACAAGGAGGGATTACCTACAAGGAGTCTTTTAATTTTAACTCGGAACAGATACAGGTCCACAGCAACAGTTGCGAGGGCATTAGAAGTAGTTTATCAGCTATATGCTCAGTAGGAAGGTTAGTGGTAGGGCTGTAGTCGACTAATGAAGGGGGCGTGGCAGACAGAGCACAAAACTATTATGTATCTCTATGTATCTGACCCAAATGGCACTCACAAGTTAATGCCTGCAGGAGTTCACGTAAAAACAACTATTTATGCAGAAAAAAGGAAGTACTAAGAAATAAAGACAGATTAATTGTGTATCATCTCAGTTTTTGACAAATACAACTTCTTTCTGCTGTTGTCCCATAGAAATCCTTATGGTATAGTCGGAGTACTAAGGATCATGAGCCAGGTTTACACGAGTTTACATGAAGAGGTTGGATTTACTGAGAAACACAAATATGGATATACATGAAATGAATCTGATCATCTAAATAAAATAATAATTCAGCTAATACAAATTTTGGTCAAGTAAGATGCCATCGACCAATCCATTGACTAAACAACTAAAGTACTAGAGCCCCAGTTGGTGGTTAAAATCCCAGTTTGTCCTCTCACTGTGTATGTTCACTCAATTAGCAAAATAGCTCACCCATTTTGCCTGTATGGGAAGTGGGGGGGAAATGGTTCTCCAACTTTTCACACCAAGTACCAGCTAAAAAAATATTTGGCTTTTCGAATGTGACAAGATGTAAACCAAGTCTAAACAGGATTATGCTGGGTCTAGACTATGGCTAAACTAGGTCAAAAGTATGAGTTTTAGTTAGTTCTAAACCATAACTAATCAAAATGTAGATTCAACTGACTCTAAACTCAGCAAATATTTGAACTACAGAGGAGATAGGGTACATGTAATTTGAGTGCCCATCGGAGTGCATTGTGATACATGTGTTGTAAGGTGCATAGTTGGCATAAATTCAATACCGGTACTTTTTTTAGTTTACTGGGATTAGTTAATTCCACCTGCCACTCATGGAGGCTGACCAATAGGAGGAGCTGGAGGGTGTTTGATAGTGCTAAACAGTAAAGCACGATTATTATTTTGATTATTTTTGCTTACGAGTCATTTATTTACCAATGTTCTTACCACATACTGTATTGATATTTTGCCCATATTTTACTCATTGTTCTTCTATATTTCATTTATTTTTTGTCTGTTCCAGTTCTATTTCAGCATCCTAGCCATGGTCGCTTTAAGCATCGCCAGTGTAACAATGTCCCCTCCACCTCATCTACCGGACCTGTTTCCTGTGCTCATCTCTACTTTCGCCTTCCTGCATTTCCTGGGAACATTTGTGTATTTCAATATTGTCCAGTTCACCGAGCCACAAAGCAAGAAGAGCCAAAAGAAGACCAACTGAACATTTTAGCATGTATTCTGCGGGGAAAACCAGTGTACTAAACCATGGTGTATACTGTGAGGTGACTTTGACTGCAAGAAAGCTATTGAAAACAATGAATTCCTGGAGCAATTTACATTTACATTACTGATGGTGTTAATGCGTAACCAATCATGTTTAGGCCACATGTAGAGATTTAGTTATTATTGAGCTGAAAGTTCCATTACTTGAAAACTTGGACCAAATAATGTGTTGTATTTTATAAATTAGGTTTAAAGGGCCTATATATCTATGTTATAATGTTGTTTCCTCATCAAAAACATTCCTGGAGTTTTGTTTCATTCACACGTATTTAACACAAGAATCCTGCATATTTAAGCTGAGTTCTTCTCTCAAACAGAAACACTGTGATCCACCTTGTCATGTCATGTGGTTACACAGGAAGTGCTCCACTGTGTTTTTAAAGTCCATGCACCTCCACTAGAATCATTTGGATGATTTCAGTCTTGGAATTGGCCATTTCTACAAAACAAAAGGTAAAAAAGTAGCTGTTAACTTGAAAACTACCGCTGGAGCATTTTGAGCTTTGGAGATGTAGACGGACTAATAAAGAATTACGCAAATATATGTGAATGAAACAAAAAAACAACTCCAGGTATGATTTTGATGAAGTAACAACATTATAACATGGCTTAAAGCTCACATGAATCAATTTTGTTTAATATAGATTTTTAAAGGCACATGGTGTTATAGATGGAACAGTCTACAGTCAGACTTGTAAGTCGACATCTTATGGATCTGTTTATAATTGTATGATTTATTTGGCCTATAAGAAAATCCTGTACACCATGGATACAAGCATTCAATTTAGTTTACTATACATTTATACACCAGAGGGATTTGTGTGAATGTTACACAATGCACCTCTGAAAGACCTCTAGGTCCAAACCAACAGTTGCATGTAAAATTGTCTTATTGAAGCTAATGGAGAATCTAAAAGCGTGTGCTCAGGTTTAAATGGTGAAGGTGATTATGACCAACTTTTTTCTACCGTCATTTTTGTACAAAGTTTTTTCTAAAATAAAATGAATGACATTAACTGAAAATGAGCATCCATTTTACTGCCTCACAGTTAAATGAGTTGAGGTAGGTTTTATACATAAACTGTCTACATTTACAAAGCACTACACTAAATCATACTTTACTGTGCAGCTTAGACAGAGCCAATAATTGGACAGAAATTATATCTTTGGGATTTTATTCAGTGTCATTAAATATTCATTAGGGCTGGTAGGTGCTACAAGAGTTGTGCACATACGACGTGTAGACTTGAAACAAACCCGTGACAGGACAGGCATTTAAAGACATGATGGAAGGTGACACATCCGAACATACCGCTATAAAGTTGAAATACCACAGAAAGGGGCACAACCAATTTCTTTCTCCGCTCTCTCTGCCAGTTAATGACAGGCATTAAAAAAATCCATTACAACTATAAATGTTATCAGGTCATTGAGAGCTGCTTGTGCATCTGAGGCCCTGGGCCAATGGCCAATAATGCTCCATAGGGACAAATAGGATCTTAAAATCCATGTTAGCTGTTGAGGCAATAGGGCACAAATGCCAGGACAAAGCAGTTTGCAACTCATTTAGAAATATGGGAACACATTGTGAATAGAAGAAAGCTCAGTGGTGAAATTATCAGGATAATCATGCTGTAAGTGTGAATCAGTCTTTATGAATTAACAAGTACACACATTAACACTTATATTAAAACATCAGTTTATTTCAATAATGGAGCATTTGGGGTTTTGATACATTCCCAATTATAATAAAGTTCAAATGTTAAATGCTAGTCATATGATTAGAATAGGTTAATATAGAAGATAAAATTGCCTACACAAGATATTATAATAAAATGTAAGCATGCAATTACAAACTAGTATGATCACTGCACTGGCTCTGTATTAAACTGTTTATGTGCTAAGGGTATAAACTTGCCAGGGAATCCCAAATCACTCATTTAGGAGATTACCTCTATGGTCGTGTGAAGCAGTCACAGTTGTAGCTAGCAGCAGATAGTGTTGAGACTAGGTGAGAGCTGATGGTTTATAACAGCCGTCCTCACAAAGAATAGATCCTTTATCAACCTCCAGAGGGACTTGAATCAAAACATTAGTTTTGTTTATGGGGAGAGTGGCTTTGTCCTTCACGTGGCCTCTAAGGGTGATAAAGTGAGAGTTACGCGATCCACCTTAGGCAGAAATAGGAAATGTTGCTGTGAACGCAGCTGTTGCTTGGGTCGGCTCAGGCAGGGAGAGGCCTCGGTCTTCCCAGGCGCTGCCAAATAAAGAGACTACTGTGTTGTGTAAGACAGTTTGTGCCCCCACCCTCTCCACCCCAACATTTACTTTTCCAAAGGTGTTAAGCTACACAGGTGGGGAGGATTGCATACTTTTAGCTTTTAAACAGAGCGAGGGTTGCCATCCTAAGAATATTATTTGCACAGCGTAGCAGCATTGTGGTTAATGTAGAATCAACATTTGTCAGCTGCCAGCGTGGAGCTGAGGCAGGTAGATGGAGTCTAACACACCAGAGGATAGCTGCTACTGTTCCAGGCCCATCTACAGCAGATGAATGACGCCTTCAAAGACCTTAGCCTCAAACTGACAGCACAGATTCCACATTCATCTCCTGCCATGGCTCTATGGGATCATACGCTCAGCGCTACACAAGAGGTGAAGAGCAATTCCATTAGCTGTCAGCCGCCGAGACGCTTTTCAGACAGAAACCTGGGAACAAGGGAGAGGAAAACATGATTTTAACCCCACTGGCATCAGGCAATATTACGCACACAAAACACCTTCAATATTCACAAATAAGAAAACTTACACAAAGACTGCGTATGTTTCAGATGTACCACATTACTGTCAACAAAAAAACTTCATTGTAAGCAAATGCATTATGATAAAGCAAATTACTCACCTTAGCTCATAATAGACTTCAGAAATTCATAAGAGTTAGTTGGAACTGACTTATCTGGAAAACAGAAAAATATTACATTTACAAAAGTATTCAAATACAAACAGGGATTTTTTTTTTCCCATTGCAATCCATTTCAAAGCAGTATGGACATGTTGCACCCCAAGATGAAATTCACAGACACCACTCAGTAAATCAAACACCTCGTCCGAATAGACTGCATACTCTGCAAAGCACCGCACCGATCGAAGGCCACCATCTTCAGTTGGATAAAAACAGCCTAATATACAACTCTCCCATTTAATTGCGCTCGTGTGTTCAATCAGAAAGCATAAAACTCCGGGTGGGAAGGTGGCATCTGTCCGTGAGCTCCTCTAGGATTGATGTGGCAGAGTGGGCCAGTACCAGACCCCATCACTTTTATGGCATCTTAAGGAATCTTCTTTTTAATACAGCCCATTACTGCTGACATACAAATCTTCCCCAATGTGTTCCCCTCTACGACCTGATCAATTTTTACTTTGCTGAGGCGTCCCCTTTTGCCTCATTTTGTCATCTAAAAATTCACATTATTTAAGATTTTATTATGGGAAAAATCGCATTAAAGTACATTAATGTCCACAGATGTGCTAAAGTCAGTGTTTGCTGGTTACTAAAAAGCTTTATAAAAAATAAAATTTGTTTCTGCAGTAAGCAGAACTGTTTAAATGTTATTTATTTTTATGTTCCTAAGAAAATATATTGTGAAGTGTAGCATTGATTTAGAACATAACCATGTCTCGGTACGGGTCGGAAAGGCTGAATTTATGAATCCTTTGCACAACTTCTTTAATTGAATTTTCCAAATCTCTCACCACACACAAATAATCAATACCCTCTGCTCAGGGAAACTTGCCTCAGAATTATTGGGGCCTTTCTTTTTCAATTTTGTACTCATCAGCACATACAGGCACAGTGGGAATTTGTAATGCTGCCACTACACTCCTGAGATTTATGCCTGCCCAAGTCTGATTGCTCACCAAAAGTGACTTCTTTAGACTGCTTTCCTAACTAAAACTTTGTTAACCTTAAAGCCTGGACCTAAGTTATTCTCAACTGACAAAGATGTAGGACCACAGTAGGGGAGCAAGATTTACTGAAAAGGGGATCTTATGCAGAAAACCTCCTGCTAACTCTTATCACATGGTCTTCTTTGTGTGACATGTACACCCAATTGCTCATATACTGTTTTGGGGAAAATATTGCAATGAATCATTTCACTTCCTACCACTAAAATTAACCAAGGGTTACATTGTGCTGGATATTACATAGAGCATAATCAGGCTATTGTGTTATTGTGGTAAAAACAATAATTCCTGTTCCTAGCACTTCTAACTATGGCTCCAATGCCTGAGGCTTTAGCTTTTCATTTAAACAAACATTTTACACTAGAACAAGATCATACACAAAGCCATACACATCATCCATCTAGATTTCACACTCCCAGAAGATATAGGGGAGAAGAGCACAGCAGCTTTGAATAACAGTTTGTTTACTTAAAATGTGTGTCCTAGAACACATAGAGGGCCTATTCTCTCCCACTATAATCTGTGTTGACATTATGAGCTCTGTTGTTGTAAGGAGGTTTACTTCAAAACTGTTAAATTTTACAGATCAACCATGTGACAAAAATGTGACATTCCTGGGGCATGCATCCACAATGCATCGTGTATGTACAGCTATCTTACTGGAACTAATTCAAATAATTTCTAACAACCTTATCAAAAAGCAACCTCCCCTCCTGACAATAAAGGCTATTCATTTTCCACAAGTCACCATTGTGTGATTTGATCACAAGAATCACTTTGCTGCAGGCATTAAATGTGCCTAAAAAATGTACATTTATTGTCTCCTCAGGAAATCTCCTTGAGTTGTTTGTGTAGCCATAGAAAATGTTGTCTTTCCAAAAGTTGCAAAGCACACAATTATCTTAAAGCGTTCATTGATGTGTATAATGTTAAATGGCCATGATAATTGAGGCAGAAAAATATGACTGCATTTCATACCTCTCTTCGATCAACAAAACAACTAGGGCTTTTGTTTATTTTTTTTAGGAGATAAGGTCACAATCACATCAAATGCTCATCTGGTGGCTGTCAGCGACACATACTGTGACCAAAGCATTATCAACACAACAAACAGCAAGCAATAGAACAGTTGGTGCTTAATCAAAATGACACAAAATTTAAATAAAAGACCATTTTAAAAGAATGTTGCATTGGCAAATTAAATGTAAGTGGTGGTTCATTAATGCTGTGCTCTTTACCTTGACCAGGTTTCTTTGGCTCTCGGTTTTCCTTCAAATGCACCTTTACTTTGGAAGCTGAAACACATGATGTAAGTCGTTGTGATCAAATGGCGGCTCACACAATCATAGATCAGAGATCATTACTTACTCAAGTCCCTGTGTCTTTGCAGCTCACCCTTCAGCTCAACAGCGGCTTCAGAAACGGAACGTCCTTGTTCACTGCTGCCCCCTGCTGACTAATTACAAAACATATGTAGGGATATATTCAGAACAGTGTAGGAAATGGGAAAAGGCATGATAAAGGGGAATGGTCATGCCAGAAGTGAATATTCAGTGTGTAATAGCTATAATCTCTCAGTCTCAATGATGTGATGGTAGCAAAGAAGACATTTCCGCCTTCTATGTTACAGCTCCAAGATGAAGAAAAAATGTTATCACCAAAACTTCCTCCAGCTCTTTCCTGGCTTTGATGAATGCACTCATTGAATTTTCAAGTTTGGACCGCAAAACATCCATCCTGCAATATCACAGGAACAATAGTTAGCTGCTAAAGAATTAAAAGTTGTTAATAACGGTTTATGATTTATAGTTTGGTAATAATTCTTCTATATTCTGATCATTATATTAAAACATTAAGCTGTCAATTCCTCTCATTTGAAATACTGAGACACTTTTCGTATACTCGTTTCACATAATAAAATGAGTGTTATGAATGTACCATAAACGTGACTCATGTAATGTATCAGTAGCAGAACTATAAAATTAAAAACTAATGCTTGTCTTGATGGATGGGACAGACACAAAATGTCAGCCCAGGCTAAGGAAATGGTTCTTGTGTTAAGTGACTCTTATACAACTATTTTTAGTGCTATGTAAATCACTGATAATTTGGCCAATGATGAATCTCCATAATTCCGAGTCTTCTGTCATTAAATTCGGGTATGTCATCATGACCATCAGGAACGTGCGGCAATTGAAATATAGCAACTAATAAAAGGCACTTCTCTTCATATAGATTTCTCTTTCTTGTGATAGAATAATACACAATTACATTATTTAGGAAGGAATCTTGTTAAAATAAAATAAATAGAATGCAAAATTACTTACTTTTCCTCATCCGTCTGTGGCACTTTGTCCAGCCTTGAAGCTTTAGAATTAGCTGCTGAATAAATACAACAATATTTGAGATAATGTCGCCATACACTAAGGTAGATCTACTTGAACTGCAATACTTAATCATAATAAATAATCATAACATATCATGTTTTTGTGTGTACTGTATTTTAAAGATTTGAGTTAGCATTTTTCTAGTCCTGAAACTTTAAGAAAAACTTAATTTAAATTTTAAGAAAATTAAATAAATTTAATTTAATTTAAATAAAAATAAAAACTATATTTTTATTTTACACCTAAGAATGAGAATTATTTAAAATATTGATAAATTACAAACCTGTTTGAGTAGTCACTTTTGACTGTGGTTGTCCTTTTTTGGGGATTGGTATTTTGGAAGTTGCTGACTTTCAGTAATAAAATACAAAATTGCATGTCAAGTATTTAATATTACAAAACAAATGTAATGTTACTATATAACTTCACTTACGTGCTGTTTACTTCCCTTCTGTAGACTGCAACAATACAAGAAAAACAAGTTTAAGTTTCGTATGTTCTATGGTTAATATGTAGAATAAAAAAATAAAAAAAACTACATGGTTAAGCATGGTTAAGATTTAGAAATAAATTTACAATAAGTGGGCGTCACTGGCTGTGATGTAGCCATGATTTGCTCTAGCTAGTTGCACGATTTTTGTCGTTTGTTTTTATTGTATAACAGATTGTATGCATTTTTGGAGAATGTTTTCCTTTACAAATATAATAAAACACATGTAGTCGTACTCGTATTACATGAAAACTGTACTTTTTATAGGATTTATAAACAAGATTACTCACGGCATTTTGATTTCGAAAACTGGCGCCTGTGCTCCCTCCAAATGCACTCGTGCGGAAATAGGTTCTTACTGTTTAATGTTCCGCGCCTACTCGTGATGGAGAGTTACGAGACAGAGCTAATTTATACATATAATAAATTGCCCTCCTGCATGTACAGTAATCTCACTATAATGATCTGATTTTCTGTAAACTATAGGCGGTCCTAATAAATATCTTGTAATTGTTTCTTGGGAGCCGTTTTGGGTGATGCACACATTTTGTTTACCTAGTAACAGGAGTGGTTAGCAACGTTCTTCTACTTGTCTACAAACCCACTAACATGCTAGCTATGGCAGGTTTATTAATATACATTTGTAAAGATTTGTGATTTCATTAAATATGATAGCCTGATGAAGTTTTAACAGCGCTGTCATAGTTGCTAGTAAAAGGATCCCGTTGTGCCGATGGTAAAGATGTCACTTCAAGATTCTCCACATCAGACAGGAGATGAGGCATTCTACATTCAGTGCAGAGCAGCGTACCTGTCGGTCTTTAAATCCAGTCTGGCAAATATAACCTCAAAACAGCAGCTTTGTTGTGGTAAGATATAAACACTTAAATCTATCAGAAAATGACTTAAATGTAGTGAAATTATCTTGCTGCATGAACAAATAATTTTACTTGACAAGTTATCTTAAAATAAACTACCTCTAGACTAGAATCAAGCAGTCTCTGAACTAGGTAGATAATAAATAGATAATAAGTAGATAATACATCTGAAAACAAGATGAATAACCTGATCATAAGTTTTAAAATCATGGCCAGATGAGAGACATTTGCAGTGTACCAGCATCTCAAAATCTAATTTGTTTTAGCAATGTGACTTCCCTCTATCTGGTGTCAGCTTGGGTCATTAAGGTCAATCAAAATATGTTTGTAGAATATTTGCGTCATCTAAATTGGATGTATTATTTTCTAGTTTTGCAGCAGGCTGGCAGAAATCCATCTCAAGCAACTCTCAACAAATACTGGACTGTAAGAACATCTAAACTGAACTTTGATGACTTCTGTGAAATTCTCAAAAATGAGAGGAAAACAGATGAAAATGAATTGGTAAAAGCATTCAAAAAACTAGACACGAACAGTGATGGATACATAACGCACAGTGAGTTGGAGAAGGCTCTTACAAGTGTGAGTAAAGTTTATTTAATTAAAGCTAAATATTTTACTGAAACAATTGTGTCATGTGATTAGTTACGTTGTTTTAACAATATGCTCCATGCAGAGAGGTGACAAAATGACTACTGAGGAGATCAATGCTATTTTTTCATTAGCTGACATCAACAAGGATGGGAAACTAGACTACACAGAGGTAAAATGGAAGAGAACATAACAGTTTTGAAATGATAATGAACCTACTGTCTTGATATGTGGTCCTATTGCTAAGCTTTCAAACTATGTTCATGGATCATTGGCTTACATGTGCTTTCCTTTTGCTGTCAGTTCTGCAGATTGTTTGTGTCTACAGTAGAGGAGTGTCAGATGGCTGCTTTGGAGAGACTTGAGGGTGATGCCAAGTTAAAGAGACAGAACTTCGGCAGCCAGTCCTACAGCCCTCCTAAGAACCCAGGAGCTGTGCCTTCTATTGAAGGTCAGGCTCTAGACACATCTCGGTCAGACGCAGACAGCACCGCTAAGAAAGGTAATTACTAGTCACATTTAAGATGCAATGACAGGTGTGCTATGTAACTTTCTGGGTGGAGTGCCAAATGCTTGTTTCCTCCATGGAGTTGTGATTGCTTTGAGTAGACTTAATATGGCATTTGGATTTATGGATTTATTCAAATACAGTTGTTTTCATTGCTAAAGAAAGACCTTTAAAAATATTAATTCTTACTGTGAGTGGATTTACCTCTCCACAGATCTGATCTGTAAATTTACCTGGTGGTGTTAGCTGCTTGTCTCCATGGAGACAGATAAGTTTAATGCCATTTTGTGGAACATTCCTGGCAAACAATAACAAGGAGACAATCACGTTGGGTCCTCAATCCACACTCTCCACTACAAAAGTTACATATTGCATTTTAAACATGTTTTATACAGGTAAACTCAAATTTTACAAATACAAAAGCATGTTTCAACATCCTTAACTCCAAACCGAATCAGGCACTCTATGTGAAATGTTATATTCTGCATCATCCAAGTTAGTATTATAAGTTTGACCGCCAGACAAAAGTAAGTCTATTTCTACGCGCTCAGCCATAGAAAAACACCAAAGACCTCAAAACACCTCACCCATTAGTTTGGATGAATAAATAACAGCGTTGTTATTGATCGATTTTTTTTCTCCCCGCTCTGACAAATCGCCTCATTAAGACAGACCATACATCATAATACCCACACACAATTAGACCTGGTTGTTTGGAGGGAGGGACCTTTTAAAGTATTTCTGCCTTCAATAGATTGACAAAAGATCTGTCTACTGCGGTAAATATGTTGTCCATGGCATGGCTGGCTATACACTGTCCAGTCTCTAACACAAGTAAAGCAGTTTTTACAACACTGACAGCATCACTATCCACTCGTTTACCAACCTATCACATGGAAAGTGGATATGAAAATCTATGTTTTTTGCACTATTCCACAAAAGCAATATGTGCAGAAAAAGTAGGGTCTGGAATCTCAGATGTGTAAGCCAGAGACAGGCAGGAGTAGGAAGATAAATGGGGTTGATTTAAGTGGTCAGTTCATGTTCTTGTTATTGATTCGGAGGATTCCACCACTTCTCACTGGGGAGATGATGAGAGATTAGGAGGAGGTGGAGAGGAGTGTCCCGGCGACCACCACTGCAAAAACAAATGAGCTCCCACATACTAGTCGGGATTATTACATTATTTAGTATTGATTTGTTCTTGGTACATTTTAACAAGAAGCTGACAAGAGACAATGCATGGTTGTCCATGTTCAGTGTGTTGTGGTAGGAACTCAACAACTGTTTTGACTCCACATTTGTCAGTGTGTCACAAAATCATATATTATTTTATGGAAGAAAACACTGAATCTAATTAGCATGTCTCACACTGAAGAATAAATATAATTTGTTTTTTCAAGATTACAGATGTACAAAAATCATTACAAAATGGGTCAATAACAAATTGCATTGCAGTCAATTTATTTATCTCATTCGCTTGAAGGCATAACGCATTACTTTGCATCTTGATTTTCCAAGCTTGAAAACAATTATAGCCTCTCATTAGTGAATTGACATTTTCTGGCTTCAATTAGTGTTCAAAAGAGGGGAAGAAAAGGTTTTGCAAAATGAGACATTTGAATGGGTTCTGTTATGCCATTCGTAATTTAAAATGCCTCGCTAATTAATTAAAGGAGGTTGAGCTTTAGATCACATGCTTGTGTAGGCCAATTGGAACAAAGGCATCTTTACTTGAACTTGGGAATGGATTTCTGAGCAGACAAATGTTCATGTCAGAGATGTTGTGTCTTTCATCTTTCTCTCAACGTGACTGAAGGGGGTGGTCCCGAATGTGGTAATCCATCAATCATTCACTATCTAATAATTCAAGTTCAGTTTCTGATGTTTATTTTGTTGTTATTATATGTATAATATTTTTTACTCATGTTTATTCTGCAGAAAGCCGGTCATTGTCTCGTCCCTCTTCAGCTCGCAGCAGGCGGTCCTCTTTATCTAATGCTATCAATATGACCTCCAGTAGCTCTAAAATCAGCAAAGTACAAGAGCCTTCAAATTTACAGGTAAACCACCAACTTTGTTATGTCATATTAGGGCTGAGCTTTATGATAAACACACACACACACACACACACACACACACACACACACTTGATGGATCACATTTTTAATACATTTTTGCCAAGTAGAAATGTAGCACTTCTTCCCAAGTCTGAACTTTTCTCCAAACCAGGTTTGACAGTTAAACATGACAACCAAAAGGTCCTAAACCCATTAAATACATAGACAGAAACCAAAGCCATGACATTGAACATAAACCTCACTAACCTTTGGATTACCAGTACAGTTGATTCTGACATAGAATTGATTTTAGTCTCAAATTATAGACCCAAAACATGCTCAGTAGTTCAAATCTTCCAGCTAAGGTAGTCCTGCCCAAGACTAGCTCAAGATCTGGAGATGGGTCCCTGGGTGCTGCACTGTGGCGCCCACTGCTCCTGACAGGCAGCTCCAGAGGACAAATTTGGGACAATAAAGTGTACCTTAACTTAATGTTATGATGCATCACTATGTTCTGTCTAATGCTGCTCTATCATAGAATTTTTTTTGTTCCAATTTAACCCGGACAAATGGATACACACACTATTGATCGTGGTGTTTTGTTTTCATTCTTTTTGGCTTAGCCTCAGCTGGTTTTCTTTACTTTGAGAAAAAAAAGTAAATAAATAAATTGCAATAACTGCCCCATCTCTCTGGTTTGAGCACACTTTTGAGATTGGAAAAGGCTAGACATCAATGCTGTAAGAAATGTGTGTCCAGAGATTACCTCCACAGGAACTTCACTATATTGGTTGTTATATTGCCAGAGGCTGATAATTGGGCTGGGGTAGTTCGCTTTTATTGCAGTTTCTCTGCTTTCTATTTGATAAAGCTGTTTTTATAAGACATACAATGCATGCAATAACTGTGTAAATATTTAAAACGCTTAATCTAAAAGGCTACTTTATCTCCTATATTAAGAATTTGCTTTTAATGCAGTTTTTGTTACAGCTGCAAGATTTATAATGAACAAATCAATGTTGTAATTTGAATGGACACAATTAGCAAATCACAAAGTCTGCAGTAATTGTAGTGCCATAATTTCCTTCGCAAATAGTAAAATATACTCTTATTGTGCATAAAAACTGCCAACTCTGTTAGTTTAAATCTGCACAAAATGTTTTGAAATGTGATACTTGTATTAATTTGTCAGATCAGTATTTTGTCACTTGTTCTGAACACATTTAAAATATGATGATGTTTAAAGTTGAATATTTTTGTAAACCTAAACCTCAGTTGCAATGCTTGTCAGAAAAAAAATGCTATTAGACATTTTTGCCCTAGTTTTGATAGTTACATAGTTTGGCCCAACCCTAAACATAGCCCTAAATCAAGTTTGTGGTCAGAGCAGATGACAGTGGCTGTATTACTCTGCCAGCTGACCCTCTCTCTGTGGGGACATTAATTCTGGTGTTTTTAAGCACTAAACAGGTGCCTATGGCCATTTTCCTCATTTAATATTGTCTGGACAAACCACTGAAGTGTTATGGTTTGATCTTGTACGCCTCCCGCAGCCTACAGTAAATAATTCGAGAAAATGAATTCCCTCTATAGGTGTGGCATGTTTCCTCTTTATGGTTATTTCTTTGTTTAACTTAGTGATTTATTTGTCCACAAAAAGGAAATATGGCCTATTTCCAATGTCCCTGGTCCTCCACCCTCAACTATGTTTTCTTTTAATGAGTCTCAGATGAAAAGAGGAAAAACTCCTTGTTTTGGTGCTCCCGTACAATTCCTAAGTATGACCTATTTCAGTTGCTAGGTGAAGAAATAACAGGAAAAAAAATACATAAGGGTCCATAAATATTGTTGAGTATCCTCTTGGTAGTTTTGAATATCTGTATTTGTCAAAGTTAAATGCACTCCAATTTGCCACATCAATTTTTGAAGTAATTTTCTGTCCCCCATCAAAATGTAATGGAACAATTCTGCCCTCTTCTGGATAAACATCATATTGCAGCTGCTATGTATTTGTTGCTGAACTAATCAACTATTATGAAAAGTCCCTGGTATGGTTCCATTGTTTCCTTCCTTTTTATGATTTTTTAGTCATTTGTTGAGTAATTAATAACAATATAATGGTAATAATAAATAGATAAATAAATACATTTGATCTTTCAGGACTGGCAACACAGTTTTGTCAGGGGCTGTTTCTTCGTGGAGGAGGATGGCAGTATCAGTTCTCTACAGTACCAGCTTCACCTCCCGCAGACTACAGACGTCTACCTGACTATTCAACCCATTTCCCTTAGCAACAGGCCAGGTATCCTTCACAGGAACTATGGAACTTTTCTGCTTGTCTTCATGGACATTTGTTATTTCTTTGCTTTGAATGTTGCACAGTATGGCATTAAGCATATCTATCTTGCATTTATTAATATTAAATTACAGATATTTTATTGTTCATAAATTATACACTCAAAATATGCATTCCTACTGTGAGTGGGGTCATTTATCCACAGATCTAACCTCTAACTTGAATTGGTGTCACCTCGTTTGTCTCCGTGGAGTTTAATTCTTGACAGAGCAATAATCTCCATGGAGACAAGCATGACCTCTACTTGAAAAGTTACACAATGCACCTTTAAATATGAATCTTTCATCTTTGTATTATGTCAGAAATACTGGTAGTTTCTTAATCTTTTTGTCATGGATATTTTGTATTTATTTTGTATTTTTTGTGTCTTTCAGACAAGTCTGATTGGATGTCAACAGACACTGCTCTTTTTGTCATGACCGCGAGTGAAAACAAAGAAGATTCTACTTTAGTTTGTTTTACTGAATCTAAAGACAAAGAGGTATGCGATTTAAAAAAACCCAAAACAAAACATTAAATATTATTAGTTTTGTTCCCTGCACTTTTACAGTCCGTTTCTCTTTGCAGAAGTATGTTTGGAGAGGAGTGCTGAATGCAGGGACTTACCACTTGCTCCCATTCAGCAGTGGCTGTAGGTTAAAGAAAAGAAACAAGAAAACCTCCACTTTTCATAAACTCAAAGAGCTTGTGTATCGGACTGACACAGGAGAGCTAGATCTGTCTCGAGAACTCAGGTTGGTAATATAGTCTTTGTAAAACATTATAAATATAAATGATGAAATTAATTATGCTTGAACAGGCCCATTTTGAGTTTGTAAAAGCTAAAAGATAACATTTTGGCGCTCTATAAGGCTGCGTTGTTTTCTCTTTGCCACAGGGAGGCGCTGTCAGATATATTTGAGATGATAGACCTAGATGGAAATGGTTTGCTGAGTCTGGATGAATATAATTTCTTTGAACTCAGAACTAGTGGTGAAAAGTGTGACAAAGATGCCTGGGCGGTCTGTAAAGGTAATCTTATTTAAAAGGTAACAACCTGAGCTTTTGTGAATGTAAAAATCTGTAGTTGCATTTCCATCACCTTATTTTTAATGCCCATTTTGAAGATTCACAAATGTTTATTCGCTCACTTCAGGTGGATTTTAATTTATGCACATAAAAGTATATCTTTTCTAGTGGAGGATTCGCCACCTGTTTTTCTCCATGGAGCTGTTATTGCTTTGTCTGAAATGTTTCACAGTATGGCATTAAACCTTTCTGTCATCACGCAGACCAAACCAGGCCAAGTTACAGGTCAGATCTGTGGAGAGGCACAGTCAGAATGCCTATTTTTCTAGGTATTTTTGAGCAATAAACCCACCTGCAACTGAATAAATGCAAAATGGATCTGTTAAATGTCATATTGTGGAACATTTGAAGCAAAGCAATGGCATATCCATAGAAACAAGTCAGTGGTGTACTCCCCCAACCAAAAAGTTATATAGTGCACCTTTTAAAGCGTATTTTGAAAGGTGGAAATGCGCTTAATGTCTGTGTTGTTACGTTTACAGAAAACTTTGATATGAGGAGCGACCAGCTGACAAGGCAGGGGTTTATGGAACTAAATCTAATGGAGGCTACAGAGAAAGATGGGGACCCAACGGATTTATGGGTAATACTCGAAGCAATGGGCTACAACCGTAATCTTGAGCTTGTAGAGGTGAATAACACAGTTTGTTAATACAATTTTGTCACTAACTTCAATTCAATAGGAAACATTAGTCATTATTTTTCTGTTTTTCTTTCAGGCCTGTCCTTTCCAAATTGACGTCCTCTGTGAAAGTGCCGAGCCACAGTTGCATCCAATTCGGTTAGACTCAGGAACTAAACTCCTTCACCAAGCTGTCCATAAGTCTATAACAGCCAAAGCACAGCCCAAACTTCTGCGAGGGAATGACAATATTTTGATCTGCACATATAAAGGAGATCATAGGATTTCCTCCCTCATTACCAATAAGGTACAACTACCCATTCTCTCTGTCCTGTGTACTGGTAATCAATATAATTATACTCTGAACTGAAGAAATCTATGCATATAGTTTAGTTTCTCCATTAAAACTGTTTAGACATTAGAAAATGTACACAGCAATAATGATTTCATAGTTTAGACACCGTATGTATAGAAAATCCTTCCATCCATTTTCCTCCGCTTATCCGAGGCTGGGTTCCAGGCCAGAATTATTATTATTATTAATATTTACAGAAAAGCAAACTAAATTACATTTAAAAAAAACTCCTTGTAATCTTGTTATTGATATGCAACCACCGTCTTTTGCCTCACAGCAACTGGAACATCATTAAAGAATGGCTTGCTGTTTTTAGAGACACACTAATGATACCTGATTATAGTATAAGCAAAAAAAAAACAACACTCAGATTGTTTGTTTTTACAGGCCAACCAGAAAGTGACAATCCACGTCAACAATGAACAAAACAGGAACTGTTGCAGCAGCAGAGGCATGAATGTGTTTGCTGTTGAAATACCTGCCCGCACCAAGATGGTACAGTCTTCTACTCTCTTTATATAATTTCCAGGTAATATTTTTAGCTTTATTTATTTATCTACCAACTGTTTTTATTTATTTATTAATTTCAGGTTTGCCAGCATGTTCTCCCTATAAATGAAAAGCAAGACTGGACTTACAACTGTATAGAAAGCGTACTACCTGGCATTTCATAAATACAGTTATGATATAAACTCATCACACAGAAAGCAGCATCACATCGGCCAGTAGATTTTTTTTCCAGTCAGTCACTGCTCTCTTAAAAGCTCTGTTAGTCAAGTCAGACTCACACAGGCTCCTGAAAATGTATTGTTTAAATCCATTTTTAGATTTTTCTTTATTATTTTTTGTGTCTGTGTTTGCTAATGTGTGCATTGTGTCACCATGGTAACTGCTGAAACTTCAACTAACAGAGATACATGTAGAACACCGCTAGCAAGATGTCATTTCAAAGTCTCAATAGTAGCGAGTATGAGCTAGATTTTCTTGAGTTTGTGACCCTAGTTTTTGTAATTTTGGTAATCTGCATTGAGTCTTAAATGAATGCTTATTCGACTTATTATGATATTGCTGGAAAACTGTTTATAACATATTTAAGCCAAATAATGTATCAATTTGTATGCAGCATTTTTGTGATAGTAGCTGTTACTGAATTAAAAACTATTTTAATGTTGTTTTTTGCTTCAGTCACTTAAATAATTTCAGGTTACTTAATGCACTTCTTTCACTGTTGCAAATATGTTTTTATGTGTATTTTAACTGCATTCTGTGATCTGCTTGCTAAACATGGTTGAATCTGCCTCCAGAGCACTCAGGTTTAAACTTTATTTGCCCTTGGCCTTTGCAGCTGAGAAAAATCCTGCCCTACTATTTATATCTCCCAGGCCATTATTTGCCCTTTGACTTTCTCTGCTGAAACAGTAGAGCAGACCAGCTAAATGTCACATGGTGTAAGGCGTATATTTAATGTTGGGACTCTTCTTTGAATGAGGTTTACTTCCGTGTAAGGAGAAGGTGGTTTCTGATGCAATTCTGCTTGGTTAATTGGTCTGTAAACTTTTGTAAGAGGAAATTTGCAAGAGGATTTTCAGTTGTCATTTACACTGGTCTAAGTTTTATTCTATTACATAATCTTGATTAGAGGAATAGAAATTGATTTTAAAATCAATGATCAATAACTGCATTCGGTTAGTGCTAATATTGGTATAGTGCACATTTCTAAACAGGCCTAAACTTTGCTCAAGCAAACTCAAACAGTGTGATGCAATGGGCAAATATTTATGGATTCCTCGCCATTTCACAATTTTAGTAATAATTTTTGGTTTGCACATATTAGATCTGGGCAATTCATTTTTTTCTGGTGGAGTGTCAAACCCCTAATTGTCTCCATGGAGATGTTATTGCCTTGCCTTAAATGTTCCAACGTGTGGCATTTATGTATCTCCATGCTGACAAGGCAGTCGCAGCATTCAGGTTACAACTCAGTTCTGTGGAGGGGTGACCCTGCTTAAAGTAAGAATGTTTTTACAGTAGAGCAATAAAGCAATCCCTAATTGAAAAAAGAGAAAACCTTGCAAGATAGATACATTTAATGCCCTATTGTGAAGCATTACCCTATGCCTAGGCTGATAAGAATTTCAAAATAACAAAAACTGGGACATTTCAACGTTTTTTGGGGGGTTGGTAATAATAAAGTTGTGAAACAAGTGCGTAATTAAGGAAAATTGTTATGCAGAGACCATTCATGTGAACCAGTATAGTCACATTTTCTTTGGGTTTTGGTCGCAGGTATCAAATTGGTCAAAAATAGGGACACCTGGGACATTTCTTGTATAAAACTGGGACAAATCACTGGTTTTGGATAAATCTGCTGGGACAGGGGACACAGGGTTCAAAGCTGGGACTGTCCCGGGTAAATGGAGACGTCTGGTCACCCTACCTATACCAGAAAAGTGTGGACATTTTTGCAAGATTTGGATTTTTGAATACCCAGTTAAGTTATACAACATTACATTCCTATTTTCCATTACAATAAATGTGGGGTGCATCTTTTTTACTGGATGAAAACATTGCGTGAGGATGCCGTGACCCGGATTCGAACCGGGGTTGCTGCGGCCACAACGCAGAGTACTAACCACTATACGATCACGGCGAGCTAACCCCACTGTGCATGCGAGGGGGTTCACGCATGAATACCCCCGTACTAACTCTATGGTATAGTCTTCGGGTGTCTTCCATCCCTCCACCCTCCTCTCTTGCCCTTTAAACCGAGGGGGCGGGCCTGCACTGGGGGGGAGTTGCCCGGTGTGTACGTGTGCTGGCTCCCTACACTGCGGTCCCTTTCCTCGGATCAGGCTGCGGATCACAGGGGGCGGCTGCTCTGGGCTCGAAACTTGCCTCAAAAATGGTGAAGATAACTACAGTGAAGACCAAGCCGTACACGGACCAGAAACCGGGGACCAGCGGCCTGAGGAAAAGGGTGACGGTCTTCCAACAGAACCAGCACTATGCGGAAAACTTCATTCAGAGCATTATTTCTGTCATTGAGCCCTCGGAGCGCCAGGCTGCCACTGTGGTGGTGGGAGGAGACGGCAGGTTTTTCATGAAAGATGCCATTCAGCTCATCGTCCAGATCGCTGCGGCCAATGGGGTCAGTATTCTGTCAGTATATTAGGCACAAATATGGAACGGTAGAGCTCAGCCTCTTGGCATGCGTTAATACAGCCGCCATCTTGGTGCGGGGGTTCCATGGTAAAGTTCTTCACAGTATGAGCAAGGCATAACATTTCATAGTTAAGATTTTATTTTGTAGGCCTACGATACTAAATGTTGTGTTTTGAACCCACACTGGCTGAATCAGGTCTAAATCAGGTCTAAACCAGGTCTAAACCAGGTCTAAACCAGGACTAAACCAGGTCTGAACCAGGACTAAACCAGGTCTGAACAGGACTAAAACAGAGCTGAACCAAGGCTGAACCAGAGCGGAACCAGGTCTAAACCAGATCTAAACCAGGACTGAGCCAGGTCTGAACCAGGACTAAACCAGGTCTGAACAGGACTAAAACAGCTGAACCAAGACTGAACCAGAGCTGAACCAGGTCTAAACCAGGACTGAAGCAGAGCTGAACCAGGACTGAAACATAACTAAACCAGGACTAAACCAAGACTAAACCAGGTCTAAACCAGGACTGATCTTATCATTTAAAGCTTACCCCTGTACCAAGATGGCGGCTTTGTTGCAATAGATAACGTTAATAAATGCGAAATCTACCGTTCTATATGTACGGTATTTTAGGAAGGACCGCAGTTCATCCTTAGCGGTGCATTGCTAACTTAGCTCAGCTTTACTCCTGGCATTTTGGCTAGCAAGTCAAGCTAGCAGACAAGTTCACGCAAGTTCATTCTGCCTTTAAGCATTATTTTCTCATTGTATCCCACTATTATACGATTATAAATGAGCTTTGAGTTATGTAATGACTGCAAACGTGCAACTCGAGCAGGATGTAGCCCTAAAATGCGACATGCTAATCTATTTTGAGCTAACTAATAATAAAATCAAGGACATAATTTGATGCAGGTTTTGACTTGTAATGTCTGAGCGTTTGTTTGGTCTATTTATTCACTGCATATCTGAAATGTTATACTCCATAGTTTGTCCAGTGGGCCTTAGTAACAGGTGTGTATATGATAATTCTTTGGACATTCCCTGTGGTGTTTTTGCCAGAAGGAAAGCTCTGCTCCTCTGGGCAAAGTGCAGCAAGGGGGTCACTTGTACCACACGATAACCTTTGACATTTCAAATAGCAGCTCTACCTCATGTTACCCCATAGATATTACCTAATGAACGTGTTTGTGTCGATTTAATTTATTGTATTCCTCTCTAAAAGCAAGTAATGAACAGGGGACCGCTGTGTTTCATAATGTTCAGTGGCCACAGTCACTGATGTTAGGAGAGCAGAGGGGGCGTGCCATGAAACGTGCTTTTGGTCACGTTGTGCTGCATACAGTGTGTCCCTGGTAGGGTTTTGGCACTGTCTAGATCCATTCAGTATTAAATCAACATAGAACAATATAGAATGCTTTGGTTTTATTTATTTATTTGCTGAAAATTTATCTGAAAATCCCATACAAGAACTAGAACTCCCTCTAGGCCAGGGCTGTGCATTTTTTTCTCCATGGGGCCACATGAGAAACAGAAAATATTGTGTGGGGCCGGGCCAAAATGCTTAACTCAATTCTGCATAATATTAATTGTATTTCTTTATAAAAAGCAATAAATAGTGTTTTGATGTACTGGTAATACTGGTAAGAGTATATGTTATGACTAAGCAATGAAAAAGTGAGGTCACCTTACAAAAAATGTCACCTCTAAAATAAAAGCAATGCAGCTTTAGTCCATGCATGTGGAAAAATGATCAAATATGTTTATTTTCCAATTCCAAATAAGCTTAAACAGGCCGGTCAGAGTCTACCAAAGGGTCGTATGTGGCCAGGGAGCTGTGCAATGCCCAGGTCTGATCTAGGCATTGCCAAAATAGCATGCTTTGAACTTATCCGTTACTCTACATAGGGGTGTGCAAAAATATCAAAATATTGTATTGTTATCGTATCATATGATGATACAATATCGATACTGTGGGCTGCTGTAGTAATATTTTTTGGTTTATTTTACAAAATTATATTGTTACAGTGCTACATTTTTGTTGCTTGTTTAGTGGCAGGAAACTCGTTTATGCAACACATTTGGCATTTTAACTGATTTGATGATAAACTGGGTGTGTTTCATATTAACTTTGCACAAGAAGTGGTTTAACAAAGACTTTTAGCATCACAGCCATGATTTAGCCATAATTTTTTATTGAAATGTATTGAATTGATTTGAAATATATCAAATTGCATTAATTCGAAAGCTCTCTGTGTCGAGATATGTATCGTATTGTGACTTATGTATCATATCAGCAACTTCTTAACGATACTCGGCCCTACTTCTACAAGCCTTAAAACTCTTAAAAGGTTCCTAAATGAGCACCTTTTGAAACACAACATATTTATTAGTATAAATAATAATAATAATAATACATTGGTTTTATATAGCGCTTTTCACAGTAACTCAAGGATGCTTCACAATAAAGTAACAGAATAACAAGGATTGGATGAACAAGCTGTGAGGAAACAGTCATTTGTGAGGGTTATACATTATGAGGAAAAGGTGAGTTTTGAGCTGTTTTTGAAGGTGTTTAGAGGGTCTGGGTTTCTGGAGGAGATAAAAAATATAAATTGTTGCTGAAAGAAATCCACATGGCTTCAGTTCTAAGTCCAAAGTAATTGTGTGGTTACTTAAAACGATGCATCCATACAGCTTGTTCAGTCTGTGTATTCTCTTTCACAGATTGGAAGCCTGGTGATTGGTCAGAATGGCATCATGTCGACTCCTGCAGTCTCCTGTGTGATCCGCAAGATAAATGCAGTGGGTGGGATTATCCTCACTGCTAGTCACAACCCCGGAGGCCCCAATGGGGACTTTGGCATCAAGTACAACATCTCTAGTGGAGGTTAGAAGCACTGTGCAAGACTCATGTTTAACACGGTACTTTTTGAATAGCTCCAACTATATCCGTTCTTTTGTCCACAGGGCCTGCTCCTGAAGGTATTACAAACAAAATCTATGAAATCAGCAAAAGTCTAGAGGAGTATCACATCTGTCCAGACCTGAAGGTGGATATTTCCAAAATTGGCAAGCAAACGTTTGAGGTTGACACCTTCAAACCTTTTACAGGTATTGTTATTTAGCATCACATCTAATCTCAAACGATGAAGATGTATTATAATTATCTTATTTTATGTTTTCTCTTCATTTCCACTGTTTGTAGTTGAGATTGTGGACTCTGTTGAGGCATATGCAGAGATGCTTAGAGATATATTTGACTTTGCTGCGCTGAAGGAGCTTCTCTCAGGACCGAACCACATCAATGTTCGTTTAGATGCAATGCATGGAGGTACTGATTGCAACATCATAACAACATCTGTAGATTTAAAAGTAATGTCTAAGATTGAAAAGAAAGTATCTGTATTTCTGGGTTTCTAATTACATCACAGTATTCTTTAGGCCTGTAATATTTTATACACATGGTTTTCAGGTAAAATTAATATTGTTTAACTGCAGTTTTTGTTGTAATATAGTGAGCTGTAGTGTCTAGTCACTTGTAGAAATGATCAAGTTCAACATATGAATTTACTTTTTGGATATTTCTTATAAAAGTACAATGTAATCAATTGGGAAAGCTGAAAACTACCAATAATTGCAATAATTTAAAAAACTGAAACTGAGGTGTTCACATATCTTTGTCTTCACCAGTGGTTGGCCCTTATGTGAAGAAGATCGTCTGTGAAGAGCTGGGTTCTCCTGCCAATTCAGCTGTTAACTGCGTCCCTCAAGAGGATTTCGGAGGCCACCACCCAGACCCTAACTTGACCTATGCTGCTGATTTAGTTAATACAATGAAAGGTGGAGAGTATGACTTTGGAGCTGCTTTTGATGGTGATGGTGTAAGTTAAAATGAGTCTCCAAAAAGGATAGAAACTACAAATATTAGCCAAAAATACTAACGTGTCCCTGTGCTACATCATGTTTTCTTCAGGATCGTAATATGGTGCTCGGTAAACATGGCTTTTTTGTGAACCCATCTGACTCTGTAGCTGTCATCGCTGCCAATATTACCGGTATCCCTTATTTCCAGAAGACAGGAGTCAAAGGCTTGGCCCGTAGTATGCCAACAAGTGGAGCTCTTGACAAGTAATGAGCATACAAACAATTATTTCTGCTTTGTGATTATTGTTTTTTAACATTTGTCTTTCGTTTAAAGCGTGGCAAAAGCTATGAAGATGCAGCTATATGAGACTCCAACAGGCTGGAAGTTCTTTGGTAATTTGATGGATGCTGGAAAATTGTCCCTTTGCGGTGAAGAGAGCTTTGGAACAGGTAATCTTCCATGTTGTTAAAAGCCACAGTATGCAACTTTTTAGCCAAAACTAGATTAAAATAAAAGCATGTTTTTCATTTGGTTGCTTTTATTGCACTGGAAACCATGTCCCTTACAGTGAGTGGGCTTGCATTTCCACAAATCTGACTCTTATTTGTTATGGAGGAGGGCCTCTTTCTGTTTGTTTCCATGGAAATGTTATTTGGCTATAATGTTCCACAGCATATAAAATTAAATAAGATATATATATTTGGAGAATGTTCTGAAGTATGGTTTTAAGTTTCCATGGAATCATGCAGGTGGTGTACCAGCTCCAGAAAGTTTCATACTTTTACATACTTTTACATAATGACAATGACAAAGAAAAAACTCCCTTCTTCATTTTGTCTTAAACACAAAGGTTCTGACCATATTCGGGAGAAGGATGGTCTCTGGGCAGTGCTCGCGTGGTTGTCCATTTTAGCTACCAGGAAACAGAGTGTTGAAGACATCATGAAGGATCACTGGCAGAAGTTTGGTAGAAATTTCTTCACAAGGTCAGTTTCATAATGTTATTTAACTTGCGATGTAGTTCTTTGATGCCCTCTTGTGGTCTCTGGTAAAACAGCAATACATTGAATTTAAAGCATTGAATTTAAAGTTTCATTGTTCTTTAGGTACGATTATGAGGAGGTTGACTCTGATGCTGCCAATAAAATGATGAAGGATCTGGAGACAGCCATGTTCGACCCTGCTTATGTTGGAAAGAAGTTCTCATCAGGAGACAAGACTTATGAGGTGGCCATCGCAGACAACTTCGCCTACACAGATCCCGTGGACGGAAGTGTGTCCAAAAATCAGGTATGAGGAATGTGGATTAGATGCCAGAGATGTTTGAAATCTCTAGACCAATAAACACCTAAAGAACTGGAAAGAACTGGATTTTTTCAGAAGTTTCAAAAATAGTAGTTTCAAAAGTTCTGTTATTCTGTTCATGGATACACTGACTAATGCATGGATTTTTCATTTCTCAGTGCACATTGCAGTCCTAGCCCTTTAAAAAGGCCCAGAAAAGCTAAAAAAAACCATTTATTTTGAACTCTGTGGAACTATGAGTTGCAGTATTTTCCTTTATAATGAATACCCTTTAATTACATAAACATAGTCCCTCATGTTTCAACAGTTAAAATAATGTATCCATCACGTAACACCATCCCAAGCTGCTACAGGTTGCTCCATAAAGTCTATGTTTTCACACTGCATTTCATTTGTCTTTCTCTCACTTCTCATCCATTTGCTTCTCACAGGGCCTCAGAATCATCTTTTCCGACGGTTCCAGGATTATTTTCCGTCTCAGCGGCACAGGCAGCGCAGGGGCCACCGTCCGACTCTACATCGACAGCTATGAGAAGGACCCCCAGAAGATTTACCAAGACCCACAGGTCAGACTAATCAAGAGAAACGTCATCCAGCTAAAGTCTACAGAGAGATCAGCTAGAAGTCATAACATTATATATGCATTTAATAAACCAACTTCACCGGTGCCAGAAAACACTTGCAGCCAAAACATGTTTTATCAGTAGAACATATTTCATAAAATGAGACAATATTTGCTCTTCTATATTTAAGATTAGTAGTGGAAAATCTGATGATACTATTAAAAAAAACTAAGGCTTCATATTATATTCTGTGTGAATAATGTATTCTTCATGGTTTTAATTTGCATAGGAAATGGTAAAGACATTTGGCTGTAATTTCAGTAATGTCATTTATCACATGAAGCCAGGAGAGTGGTAGAATATCAAAGTAAGATGAAGTTTTTGGACGGAAATCTAGTGCACACATACATTGTTATAAGGAACATTTTCATTTTTATGTTTTGATTATTAAGTACAAATCTGCAGTAAGTTTTCCTCAAAACTGTCAGAAAACAAAAAGAGTAATCTTGTTGCAGCTCTTGGCCATCTCATTTCATATGGACCAAATTAAGCCTTTTATTTTCTAATCAATAATCTTTAATGTACAGTTTGAGCCAAACGGTGAGAGATACAGGACTACATTCATACCATACTCTATACAACTGTACAACAACTCAGCCTTCTGTAACAGATAATACTCCCTACAACTGTACAACAGCTCACCTTTTTTTAATAGATAACCCTATGTCCTGTCAATCATCATATCTTTGCACTGTTTTTCCTTATGACCTCTTTTTATTACTTATGTTCTATTTTATTTTGACTTATACAAATACATTTTTATAATGATGTCTTATTTGACACTGGCCTCTTTCTGTCTTTTTTGCTACTTATTTAAATTTTATTATTACCATTTGTATTTTTTGCTCTTTGTTATTGTTGTGATGTGCGAGTTACTGCGTCAAAGTAATTTCTCTTCTAAGTCCATAACACATATTTTCTTTATTCCGATGTCTTGTTCAGGTGATGCTGGCTCCTCTGGTGGACATTGCCCTAAAAGTGTCGCAGCTTCACGAGAGGACCGGACGCACTGGGCCCACAGTGATCACATGATCTGTCTGACTCTGCCTTCCCGTCATCCGCGACAACAGGATACCTCTGCTCCCGGGGTGAATGCTGTCTCGGCTTTAGATACTGGTGCTCTAGTTCTTTAACACGACCAGATACATTATGTTAACTGTAAACAAGGTACTTGGGGAAACTACTACACAAGTAACAGCAATTGTAAGAATAACTGCTAGGATGTAGTCTCTAATGTATAATTTGAAGTTTATTTGGAAGGAAAAGGGAGAGATACTTTACTGATACCAAGGGAAATTCTATTTAAATTCTCAAACTAGGATATTTTCAAAAAGTATAATGCCAATAAATTATATCTGAAGGAGCAGTACAAGCAACATAAACTTTTAAAAAATGTCATATTGTCAACATAAAGCTTTTGTCACTTGTAAACTTACTCACAGTAGGAAGGGTTACTGAAATTCAAGTAAGATCTTGTTACTTCAGGCACAATATTACTATTAGGAGTAAAAGTATGGTGTTAGAAAACTACTGTCCAAAAGTTACTGAAGTAAATGTAACTGAGTAAATATAACTACCCACCTGCTTTTCTCATTTTAATGTTGCATAGTCTGTGTGTTGTAAGAATAATGTCACCAAGAGCCCTGTACGTGTGTAGTTGTTGCACTGCCATGCTATAATAGCATAAACCTAGAAATGTCTACGGTTCATTTCTTATCTGCACTTAAAATTACATTTCTTCACTTTAAAGATGCATTGTGTAACTTTTGTAGTGGGGTCTGCCACCTGCTTTTCTCCATGGAGATGTTATTGCTTTGTCTGAAATGTTTCATTAAACCTTTCTGTCATTATGGGAGACCAAACCAGGCCAAGTTACTGATCAGATCTGTGGAG
Organism: Odontamblyopus lacepedii; assembly: GCA_034769755.1. Lineage (NCBI taxonomy): Eukaryota > Metazoa > Chordata > Actinopteri > Gobiiformes > Gobiidae > Odontamblyopus > Odontamblyopus lacepedii. The sequence goes on from CM068350.1 coordinate 30,372,258, forward strand.
AGGATTTTTGAACAATAAAACCACCTGTAATTGAATAGTGGAACATTCAACGCAGAGCAATGACACTATAGAGACAAGAAGGTGATGGACCTCCAACCAAAGGTTACATAATGCATCTTTTAACAGTGGTGAAGTTAATAATTCAGTTCTGCTTCTCACCACAAGATGTCACTGTGGCTTGAAACACTGTATTGTAAATATCAATAGTACATACTCTGTTACAGTAAGGTTTAACATTTCATTATATAAATCACTGGACATACATAATCAATATGGCAGCAATCTGGGACAGCTTTCGCCCTTTCCGTCTATTTGTCCCTGACTGATCTTGTGCCTTCCCTTAATCATTGCCTCTATACCACCATATAATATCTGGATAACCTGAAACCATCAACCCCCAAAGAAAATAATGTGCTTCCATGACCTTAATAAAAGTATTACTAAACCATAACGCTGTGGCTGTGATTTGAGATGTTTCATATTTCTGTATGTTTGGCCTTAGCTGACCTGGAGTTTGACTTACTAAGCTTTCATAAGGAAACGGAACACATCACGTTTAATGATAGCCTCTTATGAGCTGTGAAATAATTCCTGACAAACGCAAATATCCTGTCCTCCTCCAACCTAGAGCCAGTTTCTAGTAAAAAGTCCCTAATATTGGAAACTGTGTGAAAAATTGCTTCTTAGGACATTCCAGAGGCTTGTTGAAATCCACAAACAAAGCATTTTTCCAAAGTTGTTGTGCAATGAAAGTCAGCGTAATCTTGATTAATGAGAGCAATAGTGGTTGGGGAGGTCGGGGATTCCATGTAGGTTTGTCTGAAAAGCAAGAGAGAATTATTCATCCATTAGAAAGGAATTAAAGGTGCACTATGGAACTTTTCTTCATTTTATTGCTCAAAAATACCTTTAAAAACATGCATTCATACTATGAGCAGGAGGGCTTCACCACAGATGTGACCTTGACCTGGAGGCGTCATCTGCTTGTCTCTATGGAAATAAATAAGTTAAATGCCATACTGTGGAAATTTCTAAACAAAGCAATAATATTTAAAGTGAGAACAAGCTTGGTTTCTAACCCTCTAGATGAATAACATAGTTCTGTGTGCCTCTAAAGGGCACATATTACACTATTTTCTGATTTATGTTATAATGTTCCTCATGACAAACATTCCTGAAGTTGTGTTTTGTTTGATTTTGGCATGTTTACCACAAAGGGCAAGGCAGGTTTATTTGTATAGCACAATTTGTACACAAAGTAATTCAAAGTGCTTTACAGAATAAGAAAATACACTAAAATCACAATACAAACAAATCAAAACATAACTAATCATCATAAAATTAAACAGACAGTAGAGAAAGACATTAAATTAGAAGAGTGCGGTATGACAAATGAAAATGTATCAGTCAAAACCCTGCATATTTAGGCTGAGTTATTGCTCCACTGTGTTTTTAAACTCCATACACCTTCACTAGAATCATTTAAATAATTTTAGCCCAAGAATTGCCCATCTCTACTGAACAAAAGGTAAAGGTAGCTCTTAAACTACTGCTTCATGACATCACAAGGTGAAACAGACACTTTGATGTTTGTAGATGTACACAGACTAATGATAAATGAGTTTGGATGGATTAACGTGGGAATGAAACAAAACATCTAACAAGATTCTAACTTTGCTTAAAGTTCACAAGAGTCAATTTTCTGTAATTTAAGAGCTTTTAAGAAGTATTTTTCATATTGTATTGTAGCCAATTTTGGACAATACTGGATAACATATGCTGGATAAATGTCAAGTATTTCCTTCTACAACTTGGATATGTGGACGTAAATTGGCTGCTATTAAGTTAATAAGCAGTAAGTCAGGGGAAAATTAGGTGAACCTCATGGTAGAGAAAATTGCTTTGAACAGAGAGACCACAAATCGCCCAAAATGTCTGTCATGTCTTGACGTCATTCACGTTGATAGAAGAAATACAATTACTTTAGCTTGTTTTTGCTAATCTGAAAATCTCATGTGATTTCAAAAGTTATGACAAAGCTATGTTTAATTTTGTTATGATTTACATTCAAAATTCGAGTTTACCTTTTCTGTTTTTATAATGCAAGCAAATGACACTTCAAACAGTCCGAGCCTGCTTAATTTTCGTCATTCATGTTTATATAGTTTTTGCATAAGAAATTTCCAAGATACTCATTTGACATTTGACATTTGTAAGTGCTTTAAACAGATTTTTCTCTAATCCTCTTTGCCATAAGATGTAAAAGGAAGAGAAATCAATATTAAAATGCATCTCTGTAATAGGACTGAACAATTTGGGATTTTTTTCTGATAAGAATTGCATCTGTGGTTAGATTTGCTTTTTTTTTTTTTTTTTTGCGTATTTTTGTTTTATAGTAGGATTTTGTTCAGGAGAGCTGACAAAAAAAACTGAAATACAAACTGACAAACTAATACTAGAATCACATATAGTACACATCTAAACAGGATTAGCAGTTTCTATGCAAAGTAACACAGATTTTGTTTTCTTTCTTGCAGCCCTGCATTGTAATATTTCTTCTAATGGTTCACAGGCCAGATCTGGATTGCTTGTCATTACATCAGATAATCACCTACATTAAGACCAGTCCACAGCTATTATATGTCCAACAGAGTTTCTTTGGAGTTGGCATGGGGCTAGGGGGGTTTTAAAAGCTGTTCACTGGTTACTTGTAAAAAGGTTTTGCCATGACGGACAAAGACACCATTCTTAGATATAACTAAGGCCAGGGGATAAAACAGGGAAACTTTGGTTCACTGCACAAATTAAGTTTGTTACTTCTTTGGCAGGTTTGGTAAGATTGTATTTTGTCTCCATACAAAAGTAAAAAGTTTTTTACTTGATATAAGAGAACAACATTTGGATTGCATTTTGGAGAAAAAAAATCCACAGTTGTGTATTCTATTTGTAGTGACAAGGCAAAATATAAACAAATTAAGGAAAATTTGCTCAAATCAACAATAAAGTTTAAAGTTATCTGTAATCCATTGCAAAAGGAAATCGAATACTGTTTTTTGTCCAGTTTACACCATTCAATTTCCTTTTGCTATAAATCTTTTTCTGTTCACCTGAGATCCCAAATTTGTAAAAGAATTATTCATTACTAGATACATTTATCTGGATACAAAAAATAAATTCTGAAGAATAAGGAAACTTTACAAGATGTTATTACAAGAAGGAACAGCATTGATATGAAGATCTGCACTCCTAATTTATTAAGTCATATGTCTGCGTAATCACTCAGTCGTCCATAGCAAAAGGAAATCAAATTCTGCCTATTTATTTGTCCACTTTACTTTCTGTTTTCTTTTGTCATAAATCTTAAATTTAGTTTTCCGTTTTTTTCAATTGCATTTTTTTTTGCTCTGATGAGACAGGGCATTGTTCAAGTGAAGTCACAAATGGGGAGTACAACAATTTACTATGATTTATTTTATAACATTATCTGGATACAATTAATAATGAGCAATAGGTAATCTGTGGAAATTTAATAACTGGGTAGGTCTTCTACTTTTATAACTGAACAGTTACTGAACTTTTATCTGCCCATGTATGGCACAAATTCACTAAATCCTACTAATCAGGTGCCAAAATGTTCTGCAATGGTGCCAGTTTCTACAATGCAATCAAAAGTTTATTCATGAAACCTATTTAAAGGTGCACTGCGTAACTTTTCTAATGGGGGGCCCGCCACCAGTTTGTCTCCATGGAAATGTTATTGCATTGTCTAGAATGTTCCACAGTATAGATCAAACCTATCACAAGGGAGACGAGCAGGTTGCAGCACTACGCTACATTACAGTTCAGATCTGTGTAAAGTCGCCCCTATTCACAGAAGGAATTATTGTATTTTTGAGGAAAAGAAACACCTGTAATAAATAAATGCTAGACAGAAATGTTTAATGTTATGGAACATTTCAGGCAAATCAAAACATCCACATGGAAACAAACAGGTAGCGGACCCTCCAACATAAAAGTTGCGCAATGCATTTTAAACCTTGATTTGTGTAACCAAACATGCTGAAAGATTCTTAAACATCAGATTCCAGCTTCAGACTTTCCTTTTTTAATTGTAATAAAAAGCACAAATAGTTTGCAAAGAGGATTTAAACCACTATTATAAACACAAGCCTTGGGGAATATTCAAACTATGAATCCTCTTTAAAAACTGTCACACAGACTTTGAAATAATATGAAGACAAACTCCAGCAGACATAGAACTTGAATGGCTCCATTGTCCAGCCCAGTGCACGCCTGATTGGGCCACAGTTTGTGTCCTATTTATGGGATTTCGGATGAAAGAAAAATTGGATAATGAGGCATTAAAGGCCGGTATTACTAGACATTTGGAATCAATGACATATGTTTGTGTTTTAAAGGAAAATGAGAAATGTGTTTTGTACCTAGTCTGAATGAGAAACATAAAGGCCACACAAACAGATCAAGTACTGTGGTTTATATATACTACTGCAATAATATGTTATTCTACATAGTTATTGTAATTATATTGGGTTTGGCCAGAAAAATCGAAAGTAAGTTTGTATTTTCTAGTCAGTGTCAAATATAATCTCAAACATAGATTATTTATTGTCTTGGGCTATAAAACGCAAGAAGAGTTTAACCTAGACTTAGATTTAGACAAACTTTATTGATCCACAAGGGAAATTCCTCGGACACAGCAGCTCACACATCACAGTATAATATAACAACAAAGAGAAGTTAAGAAGGAAATGTTACAATGCAAATGCAATATGCAAATATTTTATACACACTTGCAGCTGTATTCAAAATAACTTTATTGATCCCCAACAGATAACTGGGACATGTTTTCATTTATATGTCCCCACATGCCCTGGTTTGAGGCCAGTTAAGTCCTAATGTAGACCTGGTTTGGTCTTAGTCCTGGTGCAAGTGTGAATGTACCCTAGATGATAAATCAGAATTCAAAACATTTAAGTTAAAGGTGCACTGCGCAACTTTTCTGGTAGACAGTCCGCTACCTGCCTGTCTCCATGGGGATGTTCTTGTTCTTGTTCATTTATTCATTCAGCATTTATTCATTACGGGTGTTTCTATTGCTCAACAATGCAATAATTCCTTCTGTGAATGGGGCGCCTCTCCACAGATCTGAAAAGTAATATAGCGTACTGCTGTAACCTGCTTGTCTCCCTATGTTTAATCTATACTGTGTACTATACTTCTAGACAGAGACATAACATTTACATGGAGACAAGCAGGTGGCAGACCTTCCACTAGAAATGTTATGCAGTGCACCTTTAAGACTACATAATGGGCATGAAAATGTTCTGAGTTGAATTTAGTTGCACATCAACTGTAGCAATATGTGATGTCAAGACAGCGTCACTAAATGAAAGGTTTATATAACATTAATTTAAGCAGCGTGTGGGGGCTAACAAGCATAAGCAATAAAATAAAGCAGCCATAATTTCAACTAACCATTTATATTCGGTTTAATTCAAAATGCTTTATTGTAATTGTCATATAAAATCCCAACAAAATTATGTTAGCGCATCACACCAAACGGCATAGTATGGTACCAGTTGTAGGAGCTCCAATCCGTTGCATCTATACGTGCCACCGTTTTGCATTCTTCTCTTATTCCGCTCTGGTGTTTTTGTTGGTGATGAAATTCCCTTGTTTCTTCTGGAAAATCCTCTGCCACATTTGTCACCACATCTGGTGTAAAAAGCCTGTAGCATCTCAAAAGTCTCAAATATGCACCCCATTTTCTATTCATGGGTTTCAGAGTGGTTTAAAATTTGAATTGTTAATTAACAGTTAACAATTCAAATCAAAATTATATCTTTTGAATGGTGAAAAGTGCTCAAAATGGCTCCTGTAAATGGGAAGCTTACACCCATGACTTGGCTGTTTGGTAGTGATATCGTAAAAAAGACTGGATCATTTAGACCTCCCCACCTGTGTATCTCTGCATCTTGTCCTATTGACATACTTTGAACAAAGAGGGTCCTTGTCGACTACAAAATGCCAGGGGGGTCTACTCTTAAAAACACTTCACACAGATGATGCATGGTGGCAGTTTTAATAATATCCTTCATGAGTCAAAAAATTCAAACTTCAATTCAGATCAGTGGAGACAAAATAAATAAAAATGATGCTACTTGCAATGCAAAAGCCAATGGCGTCTACAGTTGCCATAACATAACATAAAAACTAAATATTGTGTCTACTGAATGGTGAAAAGTACTCAAAATGGCGTCTATAAACAGGAAACTGAAAAGAACAGCAAACGTGAGCTTAACTCCCACTTGACAAGGACACTTCAGGTGAAAGCTTCTCACACTTGATGATCAGTTATGCCTAATATTTCATGTTTCTGCCAGTGCACAAATTCAAAGGTCCTCTGTGCTTTTTCAGTGAGATGTGAAACAGTACATCAAGAGCAAATCCAAATGCACTGAAGAGGTTACTGAAGAAGTGTCTACTATTGTAAGTATTCAAGCCTCTCTTAGTTTTGTTTGTATTGTTGAGGGTTCTGCACTGTTTCACAAAGATGACACATTCGTGATTCACTGGGTCGGCAGTAGACCATCAACTATGCCAGCTATGCTCTGCTAACATGAGGCTTGTTTGGGTGATGTGTTGTGTTGTATGGGAAAGCAAGCTGGTTAACTACATTTTACTAAATTGCCCTACATTATGCAAAATTGACTCTTGTGAGGTTTTAGTCACATTAGAATGCTGTTACCTCATGAAAAACATGACCAGAGATGTATTTTGTTTCATTCACACATATTTGAGTCTGTCTCCAAAATGTGTAAAAACCCTGTCGTCCAGGTGGAATCCATGGCAAAAGGAGAAATTCAATATGTCAACTGGACTAAAGTTTATTTGGTCAAAGACATTTTGCAGCTCACCCATGCTGCTTCTTCAGTTCTGGTCAGAATGCTGGATGACACTCCCTTAAATCTGTCTGCCAAGGGAAGAGCTGGTTACTATGAAATTACTCTGAAAATAATACCTTACTTGTTTACAGTTTCTGTTAGCTAGGCCTATTGGAATATCCTTGAGTGTGGGGTCATATTAGCCTAACCATTCATGTCCATTATGGAGCTTTCACACCTCTGGACCTGACCTCGCCGCCCCTATTGTTTTCTTAATTTGTTTTGATTTAGGTTTGAGGATGGAGTTATAAATTGGAGACAGATGGTGTCTGAAGCCTCCATTTCTGTTTAAAGAAGGATTCTCTGTCTTAACAAAAATAGCCTCTTTAACTCCCCTCTCAAACTAATTCTTCTTTCTGGCTAAGATCCGCACCTCACTGTCCTCAAACGAGTGGCCCGTGGCTTTTATTTGGACAATGGACAAGTATGGCAGACGGTGGTCCACTCTGCCTTTCTTGTCTGTGCTGGTGCATGATCTCCAAAGCTCAAAATGCTTTGTTCCACCTTGTGATGTCATGAAGTAGTAATTTTCAAGTTAACAGCTGTTTTTTTTTTAAACCTTTTGGCCAGTAGAGATTTGCAATTCAGAAGGTAGAACAGAGTGTTAAACATGTGTGAATGAAACAAAACACACTTCAGGTATGTTTGTGATGAGGAAACAACATTATAACATAGATCAGAAAATGGGGCAACATGGGCCTTTTAATTGTATTTGATATAAGATCAGAGCATTGACGATATCAGCTGCGAAGTATCAACATAACACTTACAGTAGAAGCAATACAAAAATCTACAAAAAGATCTATGTTGTGTCTCTTCCTTATCCTTAATTGGACCCGAGCAGGAAGTGCGTTATCTGGAGTTGAGTCTTGTGGGATAAGTCTGTAATAAAGAGGTGGTTTAATTTGGCTACAAACAGCGCGGTGGACGAGTTGATCTCAGGTCAGGCATGGACCTCACAACGTTAAAACACACAGCAGACACTACTATATGTGTCCTTAATGAACTGTGGTAAGCCAAAGAACGGAGAACTTGAGACACAATATTATAACGTTTTCCATTCTCATAATCTGATGGTAAGTCAGGTCAAGGAAGCTTTCAGCAAAGCCTCCTTAAGAGGCGTATAATTAATCTTTTCTTCTGTTTTGGCGTGTCATGTTTACATTAAGTAGACTGGCATAGGCTAATGATAATAACATGTCAGATTTGTTTGTATTTTTCAACCTGTGTACTGTTTTCCATGGAGATGTTGTTGCTATGTTTCTCCATGATATTAAACAAGACAAGCAGGTAAAGCTACCAGGCTAAATTACAGGTCAGCTCTGTGGAGAAGTGGCTCAATAAAAATACATGTAGTTTTTAGTTGTTGGTTTTTTTTTTACTCCACAAGATACAGTAGATAGGTGACTCTTAATGCCATAATGTGGTACTTTACAGCCAAAACAATAGCATATCCATGGAGACAAGCAGCTGGCAGGCTTCCCACCAGAAAAATTACATAGTGCACCTTTACTCACTGCTCCACAATTACAAAGGTTGGTAATTTACTTTCAACTCTGCACTATAACAATGCAAATTTTCTGTATTCCTCCAAGTGTATTCTGTTCAGTTATTTGTCTTAATTTCTTATATATTTGAAGGAAATATCTTTTTTTACTTCAACTTGGATGAACTGTCTTTGCCCATCTTTCATAATTTAAGCAGGTTTAATGTAATGTTATTATAAAGTTACATTTTAAATCAACACAAATCATGTTCTTTTTCATATATTTTCATTTCTTTAGTGGATGCATGTTTCAAAGAGGATAAGCTGTTGACAGAGCCGTAACTCATAATTCAGTCCATAATGACGTGATTTGCTCAGTGACTCACAGTGCAGTTAATTGAAAGCAGCTTGTATGAGAAACGTTGGTTCTTATGAGTGCGCAGGGCAAACCGGGACACTGCATGGGGTTAATGACAACACCACTGCACAATCATCAATTGAAACGGTAAATGTAGGTCTGTGGTTTATGGCTGAGGGTCTCATATTTCTAAGAAAATGCAGGTGCGGAGTATATGCCAAATTATAACTAAGCCTTCCTTTGTGTGTTTTACAAGATAATATTTTATACTTCCTGGAATAATTAGCCACATGGCTTTGGTAAGCTATATTTAGGGCTATGAAGTGATGTCATGTATATGAAAAGAAACAAAGTGATGACTTAGCACTTGTACCACACTTACATGAGTTTATCTTGTTGGTTTATTTGATTCATCAGCCATATTGGTGTTTTTCAGACAATGAGATGACGTCATACTCACAGATGGGGGCAAGAGACAAGATTTCCCCATTGATTTGTACTGAAATAATAGATATGTAGATAAATTAATACTTTATTGATCCTGAAGGAAATTCAAAGTTCAGCAGCAGCAACATAGAAACAAACATAGCAGCAACATAGAAAATATATTTAAAGTTAACAGTCCATCTTCTTGCATTCATCAACTAAAGCAATGTAAAATATCCAAAACACACAAATCTTGAGCCTGTAATTTTCTACTACTGACTAGACTCAAAAACTCACTGTATTACAACAAAAATTTGCATTTTAACTATATTGCTTTTAGCTTTCTCCATCTGTATTCAATATTACTGGCCTATCGGATTGTCATCTGAAACCCAGCAATAGTGTAGATGACACATAGGTATAGATCAGACCTGGGCATTGTCCAGCTCCCGAGCCACATATGGCCCTTTGGTTTACTCTGACTGGCCCCTTTAAACTAATTTGGAATTACAAAATAAACATGTTTTATAATTTTACCTCATGCATGGACTAAAGCAGCATTGCTTTTATTTTAGGGGTGTTTTTAAATGACAATTTTTGTAAGGCAACCTTACTTTTTCATTGCTTAGTCATAACATAAACTCTTACCAGTCTTTCCAGCTTGTCAAAACACTGCTATTTACTGCTTTTTATTAAGAAATACAATTAATATTATGTAGAATTAAGTTAAGCATTTTGGCCCGGCCCTACACAATATTTTCTGTTGGCCCCATGGAAAAATAACTGATCTATAATTTTTGAGATTTCTAAGGAAAGATAGTGTAATCAAGACAATAATTCTCCTTTCTCGTTTACCCCGAGATACTTGAACTCCTCCGCTGAGGCAATAATCGATTTAATAACCTAATTTATCCTGGCTGTAAATGTCTTAATATAAGTCCAAAAATAACATGAGAATGAGCAACAGGTCAGTCAGTCCCTATAATCGCCGCTAGATGGCGTGTGTTGGCTAATCAGAGCCATGTGGAGCCCGTGGACGGCACTTCTCCAGTCACTCTGAAGTTTGCTGAAAGAAACGCGCTCAGTTGGACAGAGGTAGAGACGGGAGACTGGAACTGGGACAGCCGACGAGACAGAAACGTGGACGAACCTCTGACATTTTTACGCACGGGGACTTTATCGGGACAGTTGAGAAAAACGCAAGTGGAGATTGACCCTTCACGCGTTTTTCCAGTGTCTTGCAGCGGTGCGTTTGTGTGGAAAGGTGCTCTCGTCTCGGCTTGTGGTGGTGGATGTTTAGGAGCGAGTGAAGGTGGTAGCGCACAGCCGGAGGAATGTACCCAACTCGGATAGAGACGAGCCCGTGTCGGTGGAGGAGATGTCCAGTCGGTATGCTTTGGATCCCACTGCTCCTGCTATGTGCCATGGAGTTACGCGCGTCTGGTAAGTCCATATATAACTTTTAATACCAACTTTCTGACTTTTTTTTTGCACTTTTTGTACAGGAGCTTCCACGCTGTCTTGCTGTTTCGTGTTAATTTGCTCTCATCCAGTTTACCCTCTCGTTTAAGATGATCGGATATGATGGGTTTAGATGATCTTTCTTTTGTTTTGGGCAGACTCAGCACGAGGATTCACTATTGAGTGGGTCTTGACTTCACTGGGAGACAATAGGTGGCACTTAACTGGTCAGCTGGTCAATTGTCCCTTTATGGAGCTCTGCATAATGAAGTTTGATTAGAAGATAAGTTATGCAAAGTGGCTGTTAGGAAGACAACTGCTTTCACACTTACAATTAAAATGTCATTATGTGGATAAATAACCAGAAATTAAAGGAGATAAGAATAGCACAATTCAGAAAGTAGCCTCTTAAATTTTAATCTAGTGTTTTATTCTGTAGTATTTGTATTGTCTTAATATATAAAGTGATTTGAAAGCATAATTCTCTCCCAGATTAAGTTAAAATTACCATTAGTTGCTTGTGGGAGTGAAAAGCAGTGCTTCTTTTGTGATATTCTACATTATATCCTGAAGGCATTTGGTTTTGTTTGTCCCCCAAGCTTTATTTACATTAGCCTATACAGAAAAGGTCATGTTACAGCTAAATACTGCTCTATGGATGTAGCGAGTAAGTTTGTTGAAAAGTATTTGTGTAACAGCTCTGCAAGATCCACATTCTTACTGCTAGGACTACTACTACTATTACTACTACTACTCCCACAGGTACTACTTTTAGGACCACTGTAACACCAGCTGCTTCTACAAATGAGCTTGAAAATTAGTACCACTATACAATTACTATTACTAATACTAATTACATGAAGATGTCAGACATTAAACTAAGTTGTCCATGGAGACAAACAGGCTAGGCCACCAGGCTAAATTACATGCCAGATTTGTGGAGTTACGTAGTTTCTAGGTATTTTTTCACATGACTAAAAACACTTGTAATTCAATAATTGCAAGATAGATAGGCTAAACTTCATGGAGGCAAACGGATGGCAAACCTCTCACTAGAAAAGTTACATAGTGCACATTTAATCACATCATTTCACTCTGGTACAGGTTGGCAAAAGACATTAACTCTTTAAAATGAGTACTATACAATTACTATTACTACCAGTACTGCTTATATAACTTCATCTACTGCCACTCTGACGACTACTATAAAACAAATAGTCATTCTAACTTAGAGATATGTTTAGGTCTACTTTAAATATTATCAAGTAAAAGTAATTGTAGTCTGTTTGCATAGCCTACACGTGTAACTTAGTCTGTGGTCCACATTTTCTTTTATTTGAAATCAGGTGTGTAAGTCCTCCTCAGTCATTTTGCTGAATCATATCAAATTAAATGTAATGAATGAGTGCAGAAAAGCTCTGCCTGTAACCGCTGTGCCTGGCATGCTCCAATGGAAACCACTGCATTTGTCTTGTATTAGCTGCATTCTTCAGAGCTATAATGTACCCGTGACATTCAATTTCATATGTTAAGATGGTTTTTCATGAGGCAAGACCGCTACATTTCAACACTGTGAGCTGTTTCTTCGCTCTAATATGTGAATGAGTTATTATATGGTTGTTGCAGTCTATATTTTCGTGTGTTTTTACAATACTGTGGCTCTGGCATGTGTTTAATCCAAATCAGCACTTACACCTATTGGGTTTGGGATAAGAAGTACTACTAGTATGGGAAAGAAAAAAACGGTTGAGCTAACGAAAAAAAAAACACTTTTCATTTGATAATAACTTTTTTTTTGTCTGTGGAAAGCAAATTCCCAGGCAGTGTTACCACAAATGAATAATAAAAACTACAATAAAACTAAAAAGACTGTATTAAATAGACTTGAAGACCATTATTATTCCTATTTGTTGAAAGATATTGATTTATAAAGAAAAAAATACTACTAAAAAGTGCAACACAGGTACAGGTACTGAAAACTAGATATTGTATCCCTCTGAAAATTGTACATAGTGGTGGAAGCTCATACTGTGTAGGCGAGATGGGTAAAATGTTTTGCTCATGGGCACAATGATAATATCCACCATCTATATGCAACAAACAATGCTGACATTTTGGATCAAACTGTAGTGAAAATGTACAAATTTAGTTTAAACAAAATTATTGAACAAATTAGTTTCTGTTGACCCCTTAATGCCTGAATTTATATAGATGTATATAAAATGTTTTTTGTGTGTATTTTTGCCTTTAAGTAGATGGTAAATTAAGTTGAGATTATTAATTTGACTATGGCAAAAAAAAAAAGAAGAAAATTGGGTATTTTGTAAATTTGCGGCAACTAGAAACAAGTTCTTGCCAAAGGTTCCTCGGAAGATGACGCATGTGTACAAACCAGCACTGGGGGAATGCAGCCACTGTCTCGGCTTGTATCTCGATCCAGACGGTTTGTTGCATATTTGTGACACTCTGCATTAAGGGGTTAATTTTTAGGTTTTAACTTTGAGAAAAAAAATCTTATCAGAATAAAAAGGTTTAAAAAGCATTATAAATTTACAGTTGTATAGTCAAATTTGCATTCAAGAAAACAGTTTATCACTACATTTCAAGTGTCCTACATCTCATAGCATCTATTGTTTACACCATAGATCTCTCTCTCCCCATAAGCTCCCAGGCAATAATCACCGACATGTTCATAAAAATAAATTGACGACAATGTTTATCAAACTTCTAAACAGTGTATATGTTCCAGAGGCCGAGGCGCTCACCTCCGCTCGTAAAAGGTCTTCTGCAGGGCACCAGGTCTATGTGGATATAGTTTAGAATTGCATTTAGCCTTTTAATAACACTCAGGAAAGCTATAAATCATGTTGTGTGGAACTGCCAGGCTGCACTTTTCAACAGAACGCGCTGTTGACACTAAAGGGAATGGAAGATTTGGGGAAAAAACTGCTCCTGACTGAGAGAGGGGGCTTGTGCTACTGAGATGTCTGTGTTTGTTGAGATACGTCTGCTGCAGTGATGGAAGAAGTGCTCAGTTTTGTTACTTAAGTAAAAGTACAGATCCCGAGCAAAAAAATACTCAAAAAAAGTAAAAGTAGCACATGAAAAAAATATATTTAAGGGTGTATTGTGTAACTTTTCTGGTGGAGGGCCCGTCAAATGCTTTTTTCCATAGAAATTTCTATCTTCTTGCAGCTCAAACCAGACCAAGTTACAGGTCAGATCTGTGGAGAGACCATCCCCACTCTCAGTCAGAATGCCTGTTTTTCTAGGTATTTTTGAGCCCTAAAACCACCTGTAATTGAATAAATGTAAGGTAGAGATGTACTTGTTTAAAATGTACTTAAAGAGTAAAATTTTAGAATATTTCACACAGATTTTGAGCTCTAATAAGATTCAAATGTAGTAGATTTGTGCAGAATTTAGTTCAACAGAAACAACTGAATGAATCACTTTTTCTGTCAATTTTTATTTGTATGTTTTTGTTTACTCAAACTAACGTGTGAAATCTAAACCCCTCAGTCTTTTCAGCAGGTCTCATACAATAATAAAAAAAATACTTTTACTTTTCAGTCCTGTTCAAAAATGTAGTGGAATAGAAAGTACGTCTGCTCTCAAAGGTAGTAAAGCAGATGTACTTTAAAATCTACTTAAGTAAGTTGCAGTTTGCATTTTTAACCATATTTTTTTGGGATAATCTTGCTTTAGGGTTGTGTCAGTGGCATAAATTAGTTTCAACATGATCATTTATAGTCTATATTTTCTTCAGCAATATATCATATTTCAACATTTGTTACTGTGACAGGCCTAGTACATATGGGTTAAATGAAACAATGGTATTTGATAATTGATATTCTCTGGAGACAGTTCACATAGATAGACTTTAGCTAAGGCTTAGGTCGCATTAGTCAGGCTTACTTAAGTCAGCTGCTGGACAAAGCTTTGTAACTAAAATGTTTTCTTTAAAATGTCATTTAAGATATTTGTAGTCTGTTAAGTGACTTATTTGCCAGTGCATCACAAACGGCACAAACTAAAATAGGATCTCACCTATGGCCCCAGTAGTAAATGTATGAATTTTTTGATTTGTGACAAATTTGGACTTTTACAAGGCTGTTTAAAGAGGGGATAGCATAGGATAGTTGGGTTACATTAATCAAATGACATGCAAAACCTCTTCAGGCATGTTTTTGATGAGGAAACAGCATTATAACATGGAAAAAAGCTCCAAAAAGTCAATTTTTGTATAATACGCTCTGTTTAAAAGTTAGAAGCTTATTGTAAATGTCCATAGACACAGTATGGGACATCAAAGGCATCAAATGGTATGCACTCTTGGCCCATGTTGAAAAATTAGGCAAGTACTGTATGTGTGAAGCAGATGTGGGAGGGGAGCATTCTAAGAGTCACACAAACCTTATTTTTACAGGAAGAAATTCAGTTTAATCAGAGCTTAACCATAAATCAATGATACTAACAGCTTCATGTCTAATTTATTTTCATATCAAGTCTGTGTTTTTGCCAAGATTTACTGTACTTCCTTGGAGCCTTGGGATAAACATTATTATGATAGAAACTCTGTGTTTTTTTCTTATAAGACAACTTTGTAAAAAGCGAGATAACTTGTTTACCTGAAATGTTTTGAGGAAAACCTCTGACGAAGGCGAAAGTGCTGCTGTTAAGCTTTTTACAAAGTTGTCTTTGGACAAAACATGTTTCTGTATATAAAGAAGACAAAATAAATTTTCTAAACATAATAATTAGGCTGTATAAAAGTAAATGTTTTTGTTGTTTAAGAGTGTTTAAGAGTGAAGAAAATCTGTTTTCACCTTCCCCCTACCTTTGCCCACTAACTTACAATTATTCAAAAACTTTCAACTCTGGGTCATACATATAGTTTACAAAACTGTCCTGTTGCATATATTCAACAGCCAAAATCTGCTGCTTGTCACGGTGAAGCGGCACAAAGGGCACACCACGTCAATCAGTTCTACAATTTTGTATAGGAAGTCAGTGTCTGTTTTAATATTAAGCCTTTTTAAATCAATATCACAGTTTAAAATGAACAGAATGCAAAATAATGATCTATGTATGTTTCACACAAAATACAAAAAGAAGCATCTTCTTTCAGTACAATAAGTGCACATTGGCAGAAAGCAGCTCTGATTTCCTGCTGTCATTCTATGAGCTGTGAGTTGGTTTTTTAGCCGTCTTGGAAAAGCAGGACTTGATGGAGGGGCTAAAAGAGGTTCACTGGATCCTGGTCGGACACTTTCGATAAAACTTGTGCCAAAACTTTAGTGAAGTGTGAAAGCCTTTTTCCTGTAATTTACTGTGTGCACACTCAGGTCGCAGTGGCAGAGGCCGAGAGAGAGAAGGAAGGAAAAAAACTACAGGCCAGCATTATGAAAACTATGGGTCAATGGAGATGTTTGGGCTGCCACAAATTCCCAATCCTATTACATCAAAATTCATTTGCAGATGTCAATGGAAGGAACTCTGCAACTTTGGAATGTCACTGTATTTTTTTCTAACTTAAAGGTGCACTATGTGACTTTCCTGGTGGAGGGTCCACCTTATCTCCATGGAAATGTTATTGTTTGCCTGGAATGTTCCACAGTATGAGTAGGTGAACTTTAAATGGAGACAAGCAGATAATGCCACAAGATACAGATCATATCTGTGGAGAGCTGACATGCATGTTTTTCCAAGGTGTTTTTGAACAATAAAAACATCTGCAATTGACTAAATCTAAGTTGGATATGTTTAGACTAGAGAAAAACTTTATTGATCCACAAGGGAAATGATTTGGACACAGTAGCTCACTCATCACAATTAATATAATAATAAAGAGTAAAAAAAATATAATAATAAATTATAAGTAAATAGCAAAAAGATGGCAAGAGACGTGTCAAATAATTATATGAATGTATATGTACAAGTCAATATAAAATAGAAAAAATAAGTAATAAAATTAAATATTTAATGCTATACTGTGGAAATTTCTATGAACCAATATCATTGTTATCATGTCAGTGGCTAAAAATATTTTTTTTATCTGTGTTATTATTTATCACAATATCTCTGTAGTGATATATCAAGTCTCGAAATATGTTACACAGTGCACCTTTTAACTACTACTTACATTTGTGGGTCTTGCCATGTATTTTAAAATATTGATTCACCCTTAAATTATCTGACATTTTGCGTAAACAGTTTTGGACATTGATTTAATATTGGCATAAATCTCAGTATTTGTACAGACTTGGAAATGACACAAACTTTTCTGATTTGTAACCCAGTACAGGCAGAGGTATTCATGAAAACTATACATCCACTACTTCCTAAGACTTATGGTATATTGGCTGACCTGCACCTTCCACATATCCACCTTGACTATAATTAGCTTCTGTTTCAGTTCTTTTCTATGGGAATGTCTTGTCCGAAAGACAAATTGCCATTGCCATATAAAAAGTAGCGGGGCTGTACTTTACACAGGGGGTACAATGACTCCTTTGCTTCAGTTATAAGGCAAAACTGTGAGCTGATGACAAAATGACACTTTAATGAGCCTAATGGAATAACATACACAAGCTGCATATCAACTTCCCATACAAACTTGGCACGATGCATTTAAGGACCGCGGGGAATTGGACAGATTTACATTTCACACAGTCCACTTCTCATTGGACGTTTATCAGATTACTCTTTCACTATAGCTGACGGTGGCAGCCAGACTTACGGCGTCCTAATATGTGGAGATCGCACTGCAGTTCACTTAATAGGGGCCAGGATGAAACATGGCTTTTCAAACTCCCCGATGTGTGTCACAGTAAATCTTTTTAAAGCCTGTTTGCATTTACACTCGAGAAGCAACCAGTGCACGCAGATGGCCCAGACACAATTTACTCTTTGTAAGACTGTGCCACCCCTTTAAAGGTGCACTGTGTAACTTTCATAAGGTGGAGGGTCCGGTACTTGCTGGTCTCCATGGCCATATTTCTTTGCCTAGAATATTCCACAGTAGGGAAAATTAAACATACCTCACTTGCATTTGTTCAATTACAGGTTTTTTATAGCTAAAAATGACCTTTTAAATAATCGTTACCAGTGTTTCCTGCAGAAAATTGGTTAGTCAAGGTGGTGACCGGAGGGTGGTGCCGACAAAAGTGAGGTCCAGGGCGCGCGACGACTGTAGTTTTGCGAGGATTCACGTGGTTCAAAGGGACGTAATCAAGGCGGGGGGCAGTTTGTGTCAAGGGGCCACCCTAAATATAAAGTGCAGGCTTGCTTCTCCATAGATCTGACCATTAATCTGTCTCCACTTATCAAGTTTATTTCCATACTGTGGAATAATCAAGGCAAAACATTCATATTTCTACCCTCCACCAGAAAAGATACACAGTGCTCCTTTAAATACACCACCCTTTTAGATGTAATAGTTTAAAAATAATACTGCATTTTAGAGACTGCTATTGTTTCTAATAACTTTACTGTTTGCATTGTTTTTCATTATTATTTTTTTTCCTCTCATTTTTGGCTTGCTTTGGAATTACTCAATTTTTTTTTCACAGTATTAATGGCTTTCTTTATTCATAACCAGTGAATTGTATTTTAAAATTGGACAATGAAAGTCCATGTCAAATATCCACTTATTCTGTCACCCAGATCTATCATTTAGTTATATATTTACATGAAACCAAATACTAGTGATGGGACGTTCAGCTCCATTGTGGGATCCAAATCTTTGGTTGAATTGTTCACTTCAAAGAGCCACTCGAAAGACTTGCCCTTTTACTATTTATTCATATGAATGAAGTCCTATAAATAAAACCTGTGAACTCATTTTACCTACAAACTAATCAGAGAAAAATGACAATGGCTGAGATGTGGTTGAAGTGGTTGCCCATTGAACTTATGCATAATCTAAATAAAACATTTCAGTACAATATTAATAATTTAACAATGTACTATTATTATGATGCCAAATGTGATTTTTGTGCACAAAGCTCTCACTTGTGTTTCCTTCTCTGCCTTTGTGCTGATTCTTGCGTTGGTTCAGAGTTACGCCAGGTGGAATGTACTTGTAGATTGTCTGTTACACCAATTGTAACAACGGTTTTTGACAAAACATTAACAAAACAAACAAAAAACTACATACAGGACTGAGAAACAGAGTGGATTTTTGCAGAATCAACAATCGCAGCACCAAACTACTAATATCTCAGGTAAAAGAGGTTATAATTTGTTCTGAAAAATATGAGCTGTGGTAAAACTGTCTCAAGTTTGACTGGATTGCGTTGATTTCAGTTTTAATGAATAAGTCTTGCAGTCCATCGGACGTTAAACAGTGTAAAAATTAAAGTTCTGGATCTGGTTCCAACTGTTCATGTTAAAGGCGCATTGTGTAAATTTTCAGTGGAGGGTCCGTCAAATGCTTTTCACCATGAAGGCGTTATTGTTTTGTCTGGAATATTTCACAGTACAGTATTAAACCTTTCTATCTCCATGGAGACCTAACCAGACCAAGTTACAGGGCAGATCAATGGAGTGGCAACCTCGCTCACAGTCAGACAGCCTGTTTTTCTAGATATTTTTGAGCTGTATAGCCACCTGTAATTGAATAATTGTAAGGTAGAGCTTGATTAATGTCATACTGTGGAACATTCCAGGTAGAGAAATGACATCTCCATAGAAATAAGCGATAAGTGATGGACCCCCAACCAAAAAGTTGAAATCCGTCAAAAGAGCAGACCCATTCATGAATGTTAATGCAGTGATTGATTGTGAATTCGGGTTTTGTTGTACTTGTGTCTAATTGTGCTGTGGCTTCTGTTCTTAAAATCCAAACATTTCCATTTCAATTTTATGTTAATTTTCTGCCCCCACTTTGAACTATACATTTGTGTATTCACTCCAACTCCCAAAGCTTTTCATTAAATCAAATCACCACAGTGTTTCTGTACCACAGTAGTTTTGTTGCTGTCTTAACCTTGCAGTCTAAATTAGGTTAATAGCCTGTTGTGCCGGACATGGAAAGAGCCTAGTTGGATTACAGGAAATCATATTTTATGGTGCGTCCAGTGATTTATGTAGAGTGTGAAACAGCCCAGCTCTTCCTTCAGTCTGTGTACTCCACTGTAAATATACCCACACTGTTTGGTTCCACTTCATTTTTATGTTTACAGCTGATACAAAGACCAGTGTTCTCAAGTTTTCCTGACTTTTTATTGCTCGGTAATTACAATCAGTCTATCGCTTTAATCCGGTTAGACTCTGGAGATGTGGAATTTTGTCTTTTGAAGATTAATCCCTCTAAATGGATTTTTAGTTAAAGCTGCCATTTTTACAGGCCAACGTTGACCACCAAATGCATTAAGCTCAGATCTGCTAAAGTAATACGAACACAAATGTAAATGTCATGCACAGTATTTCAGTGCGTGTTTCAAAGTAGAGATCCTACGTGACAGGTTTTATACACATCTGGATTTGCACTTCCTTTTTCCGGACAACAAAGCAGAATTGGTTTACTGAAGGTTAATTAGTGGAAGTAGATCTGTCATAATAGCACATTTTGAGCTGTGATCCATTGCTACAGACACTACGATAAATATTGGAACTGCTTTATTCCACTGGCAGAAAAACGCTAAAGCAGGATTATCCTACTACTACTACTACTACTACTACTACTGCTACTGCTACTGCTACTACTACTACTGCTACTGCTACTACTACTACTACTACAAAAAAGTCTGAGAAAAGTTACACACAATAAATACTGAGCTCCAAAGTATATTGTTCCATCTATCATTTATTGAAAGTTGAGATAGTAATTGTTGTGACAGGCCTAAGAAGAGGGGGTGTAATGGTCAGAATATCTGTATTACATGCGTAGGTGTTGTGGTGGGACTTGTCACTTGGTCTAAATGGGAACCTGGTGCACTGGCTTTGACCGTGTAGTATCTAAGTGGAGCGTGTTCTTGTACTCTGAGTTTGTGTAACTAAAGGATTTGGCACATTGTTCTGCAGTCAGGTCTCACATTAGCCAACAATGAGTGTTTGCCCAGACACTTCACTCAAGATGAAATCTGTCCTGGTTTTGTTTTCTCTGAGTGGCCTAGTGTAGGTCAACAAAGATTTATTTGAGAACAAGAAATGCAGGTGGAGGATTTATTGAAAATGTTATTTCTTTGGTTTAGTTTAGTTTTGGTTTGGAAAATAAAACAAAGTTGTACTGCAGTCTTCCAAATGAGGGATGTTTCAGCACTTCTGTTGCAATTTTTTCATGTTTTGTGTGGTATTTGAACCTCAACCAAGACTCATTTAATCACCTTGAGGGATTGCCATGTATGAGTGTAGTCATAAAACAAAAATTGGTCAAGACATTCATTTTTGGCAGTATTGCCCAAACATAATTTTAAAAGTAAAAGTCCCACATGCTGTAAATGTGTGGTCTTAACCAACATGTTTTACCATTGTTATGAATACCTCCCAAGGTAAAAGCAAAATGTATTACTTCTTACTACACCTCTATGTTGTGGTGAAGAAGGAGTTGAGTCAAAAGGCAAAGCTCTCGATTTACTGGGCAGGCCATGTTCCTACTCTCACCATTGGTCATGAGCTTTGGGTAATGACCAAAAGGACAGGACTGCGGATACAAGCGGTCAAAATTAGTTTCTTCTGCAGAGTGGCTCTGTGCTTCCTTAGAAGCGGCATGAGCGCTAGAAAAAAAAAGAAACCGAACACGATCACGGCCACCCTCCTGGTCTCTCCAGGGTGCCAGGAGGGGGTCTTGCCCGGGGAGTAAATCAGTGTAGGATCGCCACTGAGAAGTGCTTACTGTATTTCTTTTTTTCTGGTGACAATAGACATTACTCCTGAAATAACTGGCTACGTTTCACTTCTTAGATTTTGTACTTATGCATTGACCACATGTGTAAAAATTTACTTTTTCCTGTAGATTTTCCCATCCTGAAATCCCGTCCTGGGCCACTGCTCGTCAGACTAATCCAACCCCAATGGGAAATCAGACGTCCTGCACATTCAATACTGGCGCATTTTTCTCATCAGCTGCTCTCGGTGATGGCACTTAGGAAATATTTCAATGTCAGGACAAACTTATGGATACTTCAACCATCATCTTTAGATTTTTTTTTTCCAAATCTGTATGTATGTAAACTTATGTCTCCAGAAAGTCCCTGGTATTTACGAGTGTCTGCTAAATTCACTGGATTTAACACCTTGAACTTTGGCGACGATTCAAAGCTCCAGCCCGGCTCTCATTAAACCCCTAAAAGCATTTGGCAGACATAATCCAATTGAATCGCTTTACCATACATGGTTATTATTTCAATTTAAAGGGCCCATATTATACTATTTTCTGATTTATATTTTAATGTTGTTTACTCATTAAAAACATACCTGAAGTTGTGTTTTGTTCACACATGTTTAACACACAAACCCTGCATATTTACCCTGAGTTCTTCTATCATTGACCAAACTAGAAGCTCACAAGAGTCAGTTTTGCTTAATATAGGACCTTTAAGGCCTAAATGCAGTCAAGACACCACCTTGCATTTTGTTCAGGTATTGCACCAGATGCCCTTCCATTCCTTCAGGCTTAGAAACTGCAGCAAGACCACACTTGTACTTGTACTTGTACTTACCTATTTAATTTATTCATTTTAGTTGGTTGTGCTCAATGAAGTCTTGCACTAAAGTATTAGTTGCTGTAGCAGTGTTAATAATGCATACCTGTTCTCAAACCATTCATAGTTTGACCTGCTGAACTGTGGTTTTTACCATTATGAGTATACACATCCTGTCAGTTCTTTTGTTGTACTTTGTATGCTTGAAATCCTTGCAGAAGAAGTTAACATTGTTCTACTGAACACAAGCGCACAGTCGTAATGATATTATGCATGTACAGGCCTGGCATTGGTAATGGCAAAATTGCTGTGCACAGGACTTGAGTGGGTGTAGATTTTTGTGGTCACATTTGTAGCTATGTTGATGGAAATGTGTGGGATTCTCATAGGGTTTATCATTATGCTTCTGTATTATAATATTAGCATATACGCATTTTTCCATCATATGTACTACTTCTGAATTCCCTGTTTCACTTTTCTTAACACCATTTCTTCTGACTTGGCTAAAGGCGCTCTATGTAACTTTTTTGGTGATCTCCATGGAGGTCTTCTTTCCGGATGTTCCACTGAATGGTACTTATTTATCTCTGTGAAAACATAAAGGTAGCACCACCAAGCCCAGATACAGGTCAGCTCTCCGGAGAGGTGGACCCACTCATTGTAAGACTGTATTTGAATAAATGCAAGATATATAACATTTACTGTACTGTGGAACATTCTATAGACAAGCCAATAGCACATATATTATTATAGAAAACAATGAAGTTACACATACATACTTTTAAAGGGTCAATATTATGCTATTTTCTGATCTTTGTTATAATGTTGTTTCCTCATCACAACCGTACCTGGGATGATTGCAGCTCATTCTGTACTGAACTAAAGGTAAAAGGTACTAGAAAACTACCACTACATGAACATCACAAGTTGGAACAGAGCATTTTGAGCATTGGAGATGTAGACAAACTAATAATAAAGGATTACTCAGGCATGTGTGAATGAAACACAACTCCTCACAAGAGTCAATTTTGTGTAATATAGGTCCTTTAAGCCTGGATGTAGCCTCACTTACTGCCTATAGTTTTTACACCTTCAGCCTTTTCCTGTCCCCTCCTATCTGCCTGTGACTCCCCCCTTTATCTTTCTTCTTATTTCTCCCGGATTTCAACATTGCAGGAAATGAAAGTGCACTGCCCTTCACCTCTCAGCAGGAGATAAAAGACCCACTAAACGGAAGACTCGCAACAAAGGAAGAAATCTCCTCCAAGTGTTTATTTAAAAGCAATCAAAAGACTGCACCGAGGTTAAACATGTTTAGCTAAACTCTTGGGCGTCCATAGTGGCTGGGAAAACTCCTGCAATCTTGGAACTAGGGTTATCAAAAATCAGATACCAATCAGTAATTAAAGTGGCATTGTGCAGCTTTTATGGTGGAGAGTCTGTCACCTGCTTGTTTCTATGGTTTTATGGCTTAAAAATACCTAGAAAAACAGACATTCTGACTGTGAGTGGGCTCGCCTCTCCACAGATCTGACCTGCAGCTTAATACCATACTGTGAAACATTCCATACAAAACAATAACTTAAATTTCCATGGAGAAAAGCATTTGATGGATCCCCCATTAGAAAAGTTACACATTGCACTTTTAAACTATACATGTTCATTTGAGCAAATATTGATACAAAAAATGGCACAATCAGAACAAAATTTGACATTTCCTGAACAGTTTTATAATTATCTTGAGCAGAATTAGCAAAAGACCACATGGTGACATAAAGAAAGTAGAATTTTGTGTTGAAAATTTGTCTATTTTCTTTTTGTCTTATCATTCATGTCTCGAAATCGGTATCAAGTGTCAATCTACGTCTTCCTTAGTATCGAATTTGAGTTTGAAATGTTAGAATCATGGCAACACTATTTTAGAGTGATTTTGAGCTCTTCCAAAACTAATATAAGACAACATGGTAACCAATAGGGGTGGGTATTGCCAACAACCTTGCAATACGATACGATACGATTCGCGATACAGGGGTCTCGATACGATACGATTCGCGATACAGGGGTTTCCCGATACATGGTCTTCAAGGCGATATGTATCCCGATATTTTACATTACGTAACCTATAATTTAAAAAAAAGACGGATGTTTACTCAAATGTTATTTTTATTTTGGTGTAGCGCATCAGTTACAATGTAACAGAAGAAGGCTGTAAGGCAGAAACTGCCCTTGATTAACCTGTTAACACCCGCACTCGGCACAAGTGTTCAAATATGTACCAGATGTTCCAAACTGTAATAAGATGTAATGTATAATAAATAAACCATCTTCTGAAATTTAGGCATGTTTTCTTAAGATAAATAACTAAAACAAGCCAAAAAATTTCGCTCCATATGTCTCGTGTGCCTCCATCAGTGAGTGTACGTAAAAGGAGGAGAGAGAGAGTCCCCATACGCAGCGCGCATGGAGCTAGCCTATCACTACAGCACCTCTGCCCCACATGGGGCCCACCGCTGAAATCGTCTTTTCATAGGCTACTCAGATCTGTCAATCATTTCCTGAAAGAACCAATGACTGAAGAGGTTTTGCCGTGGAACTGTCCCTCGGTCATGCGTAATACGCCGCTAACTGGACGCACTCATTTTGTTCCCCAAGCTGTAGCGCGGCGCCCCGTAGCCGGACCGAAGCCTGGATACGCTTGTTTTGTAGCTAAGAGTGTGGAGAAAACAAACATACCCCACACCACTAACAGGAGCTAAGCGTTTAGCTATGCTAAGGACCAAGAGCGAGAGTAGTAGAGAGATGCATCGCTCATCTATTCAGACAAACTCGGACTTTCTGGATTATTTCTCCACATGGAATTATTTTATGAAAAAAGCAACTGGATATTCTTTTTCTGTGGACTGTTACGGACTAATTGAGCACAGCTATTCCTGGATTGGACCCGTTTCGGACCGACAGAACCGGCTCAAAGGTAAGAAATGCGATGAATATTTTCGGGAATTATAAGTTATGGCTCTTTGGGCTCGCTGTGTGGCATAAAATGAATGATATGGTTGTTTTACTGAGGAATTAAGCTTTCAAACGATGTATAGCATGTCAATATTGGAAAAATAAGTACGGTGAATATCTGGCTTGACTTTTTAATGTTGTGTAATCGCCCGCTGGCGGGCGGGTGGGTGTAAACATGGCTTAACAAGGCTGTATGCTGACATGCAGCTACCTTTGATGAAAGTAAACTTAAGATATGGCCTTAACAAGGCTGTAGTGCAGAAGGAATGCTGCCTTTGACAATACGAAATGCGCATTGCAAGCAAGGATCACTTATCAGACGCAGTTTGCTGAAGCTTGATAAATAATGTTTGTTGCATGTAAAATATCGATACTGACGCCTCCGTATCGATACGTGTATCACCAAGAGGCCCACGACGATGTATCCCCGTATTGATTTTTTGAACACACCCCTAGTAACCAAGACTTGTTTATTGTCCAAAAAATATTATTGGTATCAAATTTGGTAGAATAATGTTGATCTTATTCAGAATTAGTATTAAGCAAACCACAAAGGACATGACACATATCAAAGTCAGTATCCAGTATCAAGCCTATTCCTTAGTACTGAAATAGAATATATTGTGACAACACTACTTGGAAGCTGCATGTTTGTTGGTGGTTCTTTATCTGTGTCCCCTCCTAAACTCCAGGCCTGTATCAGAAGTAGAAGATCT
Organism: Odontamblyopus lacepedii; assembly: GCA_034769755.1. Classification (NCBI taxonomy): domain Eukaryota; kingdom Metazoa; phylum Chordata; class Actinopteri; order Gobiiformes; family Gobiidae; genus Odontamblyopus; species Odontamblyopus lacepedii. The sequence continues at coordinate 30,398,327 of CM068350.1, forward strand.
TCATCTCGTAGGGTGCATAAAGAGGCTTAAGCTCGCATGATCCTGCTCTCTGTTTGTTTAACCTCTGTGTGGCTGTTTGAGCATGGCTAAGCTCGGTCCACAACAGCTCAGGACTTCTCAGAGCCTGGGCTGGAGCCTGGAGCTTTTGTATAGAGGTGGTGTTAAAGGTCCTAAATTACACAAAAGTGACACTTGTGAGCTTTAAGTCGTGTTATAGTGTTGTTACCTCATGAAAAACCTATCTGGAGTTGTGTTTTGTTTCATTCACACATGTTTGAGTAACTTTATTATTAGCCTGTTTACATCACTAAAGCTCCAAATGCTGCGTTCCACCTTGTGATGTCATGAAGTGGTAGTTTTCAAGTTAACAGCTGCTTTATATCTTCATTTCATTAGAGATTGGCAATTCCAGGCCTGAAATTATCTAAAAGAATCTAGTAAAGTTGTATGGTGGTCCTGTATTAGCACATGTCATCACAAGGTGGGACAGAGTGTTTTCTGTTTGAGAAAAGAGTTTGTCTGTTAAACATGTGTGAATGAAACACAACACAACTCCAGTTATGTTTGTGATGAGGAAATGACATAACATCTATCCAAAAAGAATGAATGAATGAATTATTGCATTTATATAGCGCCTTTCAAGACACCCAAAGCGCTTTACAGTTCATTGTTCATTCACTCCACACCCGGTGGTGGTGGTAAGCTACTTCCAACCACCACCGTCACTACTCACGCACACTCCATTTTCTTACTAGACAATGTAGGTGAAGTGTGTTGCCTGAGGACACACCAGTTTTTTACAACAGTTGGTGTCCCACTGTTTATTAATAGAGTAGTAAAGGGCCTTTAAAGATGCATTATGTAATTTTTGATGGCTGGTTCCTCTCACTATGACATTTAAACTGAATTTATTTCTGTGGAGGCAAGCAGGTGACACCACAAGGCCAAGTTACGGGTCAGAACTGTGGATAGGCAAGCTCACTCACAGTAAGAATGCATGCTTTTCTAGGTATTGAAAAAATGCAAGACAGATTAGTTTAATGTCATACTGTGGACTATTCCTGTCGGTTCCATAAATGTTTTGAATTTAGACTGCATAGTTTGTTGTGGCGAATGTTTGATTATATTTACAAAACCATATGTTCTCTGGCATATTCTATTACTGACTTTTCAGGACAATCTTATTTATTTTGTTGGTCTCTTGTTCCTCTTTAAATTCAATAAACACTGCAGTTGTTTTGCATTGTTCGTTTCCATTGTGTGTGTGAAGTCATGTGCATTTTGTTTGTACCTCGACTTTGTTTACTGTCTATTTACTTCTGTTAAGACACAGATTGTATTTGTCTATTGAAAATGCCTTTTGCACTCATCACATTACATCAACAACAATAGTCTGCTTTTGTTTTGGCTGAAACTGAGTGTGAAAAGTGCTTTTAGACTCAAGACAGTGGTAACTCTACCAGAAACACTCAGCCCTGAAGCACTGCACTTTCAGGATTATTTCAGCGTCTCTTCTGTTTGGGACTGTTTATTCCTTTGCATGCACATGGTAATGATGTTGCAACTAAACACGCTTGTCTCTGTAAACTTACCTCATTGGCGCTTGTTGTTATCCACTGCCCAAATCCATTAAGGTCTTATTCCAGCCATGCATCATTGAGTCTTGATTTGAAATTGACCACTTCTCATTTTGCATGTGGTCCTCGCACTTAACACGCCTCGCCTCCAGTATCTGTGTACACCGGTGTGCGAGTGTGTGTGAATGGGTGAGTGGTTTCTAATGTGAGGCTCTTTGATGGACAAGTATATACTATTCACCATTTACCATTAAATGTCTTGGTTGATGTCAGATTCTCTGTAATTTTCTGGATGTAATACCTGCCCTTTGCATGGAAACAGAAAGTTAAAAACATTCTCTGGAACATTCTTCATGGAGATAAAGGAGTTTTATGCTTTACTTTGAAGATTATAGCTAAATGAACAACAGGAAGACGGTCCTCCTCAAGGCAAAATACGTTTTTTTTTGAGGAGATTTAAGGCCACATTAAGGATATGTTCTTGTTTTCATGTTTTTCAGTGCAACAAACACAACCAAAAGAAAAAAAAAAGCTTTTATTTTGTCTTTTTTTTTGGTAAGAAGTTACATACTGTGGCTATAAGAAAATACACAATACAGGAGTAAACTGTCAAATTAATCCCAAAAGTGCCGAAATATTGCTTAATACCATTTGAAATCCTACATTACAAGTTTCTTTTACTTTTATCTGCCTATTTTGCTGCATTTTTAATTTCTTATAGCATATTGCATACATATCCTACATATTCTAATTAGGCACAAACGGCAAAAGCTATATTATACATTTTTTGATATAATGACCTCCACTCCTATAAGCTCATGTTTTAAACCATGTGTGCTTATGGACTGACCCACATTGACCCATTGTCCTTCCTGGCCCTCCACTGCCCCCTTCAACTTTGTTTGTCCATTTAGTCTCATTTAAAACTGATTTTAAGTTGAGCCATCTGGCAACACAATCTCCTCCCATGATCGTCCCACATTGGACAGGACACAGGGCTTGGTCTCCATATTTGTTTGTGTTCCACTAACAGATTCCTAAAAATTGGTTTTGAATAACACGCATTGTATTGTTTCTTTGTAGAGGTTTGGCAAGAGACGCTCAAACTTTAGTCCACTGTGTCTGCCTTGAAGTATTGTGAAAGCATCATGCCTGCGATTTTCAAATTTGTCTCCTAATAACCCGCAGTAGAAGATGGATTGTACGACTTGAATGGCCAGAGTTGAAATTGGGTCAGTGAGAACAAGACAAGATGAGACTTTGACATACTTTTATTAATATTTTTGTTGTTATTGTAGCACTACTTTTTGAAACTCCAGCATCCCAAGAGGACCTGTGTTTAACCATTTTTATATCCAGTCCAAATTAGACAAAATCTCATGGTGTATGATTTTGTTCAAGAGATAATACTTTCCAGAATAGTTCATTTAATTGGGCTACAGCAGCTTATTGTGTCTTGATAACTGAAAAATATAAAATAACATGAAAAAATACAACTTTATTTGGATTTGACTTTATTTGAGCTGTAAACTTGTAAATTAGGTTATAAATATTGGGTATATAGGAAATAAGGAAAGGCATTTAGCAATTTGGGCTAAGAAAGAAATCAAACCACTAGCCCGTACATTGTGTGCACTCCATGAGGCCTTAAGTTAAACAGTCCTGAATAAACATACTGTACTTTCCCTCTCTCTCTGCCTCTCTCTCTCTCTGCTTCTCTCTCTCCCTCACCCTGCCTCTTTCTCTCTCTCCCTCTCTCTCTCTGCTTCTCTCTCTCTTTCTTTCTGTCTTTTGTTTTCTGTCTCTCTCTCTGCTTCTCCCTGTCTCTCATTTACTGTCTGTTCCCTAGTCTCTCTCTCTGCCTCTCTCTCTCATTTTCTGTCTCGTTCTCTCTGTCTCTCTTTCTCTCACTTTCTCTGTGTGTCTCTTTCTCATTTTCTGTCGCTCTCTGTCTCTCTCTTACTCTCTCTGTGTCTCTTTCTCGTTTTCTGTCACTCTCACTGTGTCTTTCTTACTCTCTCTGTCTCTTTCTCTCTCTCTCTCTGTCTCTCTTTCTCGTTTTCTGTCGCTCTCTCTGTCTCTCTCACTCTCTCTGTCTCTATCTTTGTCTCTCTCTCCCTCATTTTCTGTCTCTCTGTGTGTCTCCTTTTCTGTCTCTCTCTGTCTCTCTCTCTCTGCTTCTCTGTCTCTCTTTCTCTCTCTGTCACTCGCTCTTTTTTTCTGTCTCTCTCTCTCACTCTGTCTGTCTCTCTGTCTCTTTTTCTCTCTCCGTCTCTCTTTCATTTTTAAATTTTTTTAAACTCCATAATTAGTCATTCAGGTCTGTGTTAATAAACCCAAATCCTGCATTATTTTAACACGCACTGCCCTCCATGTTCAATTGGCCTAAATTAGCCGTTGCTAATGAGTGCGGCGCTAGCCTGTAAACGGCGCGGTCGTTAAAGACTCACTGTAAACGGGTTCTCATGTGGCTCCGAGCTGCAGAATACTAAACAGGTCTGCGTTGGCTAGCTTACCTCCCATTATAACACTAAAGAGCTGCTCAGACACTGCTATAGAATCCTTTACAGTGCAGATAACGAGCTAAAAGGCTGTCCCCATGGCCCTGGTGTGGAACGGTGGTATGCTGATTGTGAATGCGCACACCCCTCTCGGCTCCTGTGTTGGTGGTCCTGGAATGGCACCAAGATCACCCGCCTGCTCCGTAATGTGAAAGTGATTAGTAGCTAGTGTGTGTTTTTTCTTTTCTTTTTTACAGTCCGCCTAAGTGTGGAATAACAAAGGCGAATGTAGGTCATCCACAAGTCACCAGTGCACGGTGTGACCAAGGAAGAATTTCTACACAAGTTATCCAAGTTGTTGAGTTATTCTGTAACTTTTCACCCGGTTGTCTCCAGATGTTATCACCTTGGTTAGTCATGTTTCACACTATGACATTTAATCTAGCATCTATTCAGTCACTGTGTTTTTATCTTTATACATATCAACAGACATTCTTGCTGTGAGTAAGGTCTCCTCTCCACAGATCTGACATGTAACTTGGCTTGATGCCGTTGCCTGCTTGTCTCCACAGTCATGGTCACATTTTTATATAGCGCTTTTCCACCTTCAAGGCACTCAAAGCGCTTTACTACAAGGAACACACACATTCACACCAGAGTATGCAGACATCGGGGGCGAGGTAGGTTAAGTGTCTTGCCCAAGGACACAACGACGGCATTCACGGGAGCTAGAATCACACCAACCTGTGGGTCAGTGGGTTTGACCGCTCCACCAAAGATGTTTATGTTGAGAGCGGGATTCGAACCGTCAACCTTTCTATGAACAAACACTCTACCAACTGAGCTCCATGGAGATATAGTGTAATTTTGTTTGAAGTAATAACATATTTATGGAGAAAAGCAGGTTGTGGACACCAGAAATGTTCCATAGTTCACCTTTAGATGTGCTATTACAGATTCATGCTGCAGTACTGTGCTAAGTAAACTGACGGCTATGAACCATCAACGTAATAAGTGCCATTGGACAAACATTGACACAATGATGGAAAATTAGTGTGGAAAGCGCCTTCTAAATCTTATTAATGTTATTTTAGTCATTCAACTGAAAAATCTTCATGAACTTTCATTAATTCACTGTGTGTTTTACTTCCCATGACATTCATCTTTATGTAAAACCCCCTTACTATGACTTTCTTCCTCCTCATTATGTTGGTCTAGGCTGAGTTTGTGTGTGTGTTGACATGTACACGTCTGCTGTGTGTCCTCTGTCACATCTGGAGGCCTGTGGTTTTTTCACGAACTGCTAAATGAGGAGAAAACGGCTCCCAGCTGCCCCCCCCCCAACGCTCACCTGGAGCAGAGGCAGCTTTCTTACACAGTTCATAGCCCCAAAAAGGTGTATTTCTGTTTTATTTCATGCGACATCAAATTTGAATGAGACTTTTTTAATGTGCTGTGCTCTCTTCTGTTCAATGCCTTTTAACAAGCCTCACACTGACAGTTCTGGGTTGCCACTGGTAGTCTGTGCACATGCATATACTAGTATGTGCCACATGTGCAGAAAAAACAAGATATTACTGATAATTCATGAAAAAGAAGAGATAGTTTGACTTATGGGGACAGTTTTATCATTTGTGAAAGATGGTAAAGGTCATATCACAATTCTTGTGTTAATCTATCAAAAATCACAACTAACTGATACTAAAACTAATATTTAAACTAAAAAAGTCACATCAACAAGACAGAATAAACCCTTCCTGAATAGTAATTTAGAAAGATCTTGAGTTCTATCAGAACAAGTATAAAACCACATATACCCAGATGACTGAGGGTTTACATAGATATAACACCACATGGTAATATAAAAGAAATAACTTCAATTCAGTGTTGAAAATTAAGTTTTTGTCCAAAGACAGAGTGTTATTATCATCATGGTATCCGAATTGGTATCAAGTATCAAGTTTATTCCTTAGTATCAAAATAGAATCTGAAATTTTAGTATTGAGGCAACACTAATCTTTAGGTTTATATACATAATTAGAATTAAACTGACTTGTATAATGTGTTGTTTTGTTCACTTATGACTATTACAGTATTAAAGGCATTTTGGTTACTACAGTTACTAATTTTTGTCCACAGATCATGATTTTGCACTACTACTTTACTATGATCACATCAATTAGACCGTTTTGCAGCCTTAATACATAAATAACATGTGCTTTCCAAAGATGCATACTTTGTTGATTTCCAAGGTTTCTTTTTAAAAATCTCCATGCGATCCTTGCATATTAACATTTAAACAAGCTCAAATCCTCTACACATGACATTTTCCCTTTTCTATTTAAGTGCCGCATTGTGCCGTTCAATCCCAGTATAACCTCGGTCAGATGAAGAGCCCGCCGTTATGGACCGTTAAAGGCCAGTGTGCGCACAGCAGCAGTTACCACAGCCCTGCACATATGGTACAGTCATTTTCACCTCGGCCACAGTGGGACAGGGAGGCCACAGCACCCATCACCACCCCCCACTTCAAAAGCCCCCAGCCGCCCCTTCCCACAGGACCCTTTCCGTAAGCACCACGGCTCGGAGCTGAAAAGCAGTTTTTGTCTTCTGTGACCCCTGTCTGTCGTTGCTATCAGCAAATCATAAAACATCCTCACCACTAGCATCAGCGCATTCAAAAGACAAGAGAGAGTCGGGAAGATGGAAAAGGTTTGGGTTCTTGCCAAGAGAAACTTTGACTTGTTTTGGTCATTTAACAACACAGAATGACCTTCACTAATGGTTTGAAAGCATTATTTAACATCTCACCTCATTTGTATATGTCAGGTTTGCACTGGAGTGGCTCTTCCCAGCGTCTAACCATAAGGGCCATGACATGATATGTTATCAGTGGAGGTTTTTTGGGGCCCAGGTCAGTACCATTTAGCACTGCAGTGACTTCTACTACAGAGAGAGTCCATTAGCAGCTATCTCCAGACTAAAATAGAGCTTGGATGTCATCACGTTCTTATTCCAGTTTATTTTTGTCTCATCTATTTATTTGTACTTATTTGCAACACAACATACTGTATATACCCTTTACTTAACATGTAATATCTTTAGCAATTTTAACAAGATTTTTTTTTAAAGGTGCATGATGTAACTTTTCTTATGGACGGTCCATTCTTGGTTTGCCTCCATGGAGATGCTTTTGCTTTTCCTATGGTATTAAACTTACCAATCTTGTATCATCTTTTATTTCAATTAGATGTTTTTATTGCTCAAAAATACATTCATTCTTACTGTAAGTGGGATCACCTCTACACAGATCTGACCAGTTACTTGCTTGTTTCCATGGAGATAGAGCCATTTAATGCAATTTGGTGGAACATTCCTGGAAAAGCGAAAACATTTTCATGGCGACAAGCAGGTAGCAGAACATCCACCTCCTCCAAATTCAAGATTTTTAAAACCTTTTTTTTAGCTCTTTGTTGTCCCACTGCACCCATTAATTTGTTTCCTATGTTGTACTTTTATGTAAAACAAATGAGACGATTTAAAATTTAGATTCCTTGTGTCTTTCCCAAGAATGTAACATGTATGTAGTGAGTAGACCAGGATTTGAACCTTAAACTTTACGGTTATAGACAAACCACTGTACCACCTACTCCACCATATGCTCCATCTGTCTTCTACTTCAATTTATAACTACAACTAGATGTTTTTTTTCCTCTCACCCAGCTCTTTTCTGCACATTCTTGGTCTCCTGCAGGCATACATCTCTGCCATATCACGTTTGTCACTTCCTTCCTCGGCCTGGTCTCATGCCTTTTCTTGCCCTGACAGGAAGAAAGCCTACCTTTTAGCCACAGAGTAATTTAAGGAGTTGTGTCTATCAAAGCGGGGCTCGTAACCAAGATTTAGACGGATTACGGCGTCTCACTGTTAACCTGCCATTTTGGGATTTCCAGGTTTAACACTTTGGGTACAAGATACTCGGGTGTACAGGAGACACATGCAGGGTACTGTTACACGCACTGTTTAAGCCAAATAACTGTTTTTGATTTACTTAATGTTATATGTATAAACTCAATTGGGATTTTAGTTTGATTATGAGGCTTTGTATCAGTAACAATGCAGTCTAAATTACAGGCATGGCAGTCGTTACTAATATATTTGTGTATATCTGGTAAAAATTAAAGTGACATTTGTTTACTTGCTGATCTTGAAAATAATAAAATAGAAAGCCCATGGAGACACGCAGATGATGCTGTTAGGAAAACTTACAAATCAGCTAACAGTAAGAATGTATGTGTTTTAAGGTAATTTAGAGCAATACTCATGTCTAAATATAGAAGTGCTGTCAAACGATTAATTTTTAAAATCAGATTAATCACACTTTTTTAATTTTGCAGTTAATTATTCTTCAAAAAAGACCAAAATATTTTGACAAAAATGCAATTTATTATCAAAAAGCTATATTGTTGACATTTTTCTATCGCTGGTAGTTTTGTTGACAACGTTGCCGCGGGTGTAACTCCGCCAACGCTGTTTGTCGTGCTCGGCTTGTTGTTGGTGCACAAGTAGCGTCGTTGCTGTCGCTGAATCAAACACGTGTTTTGCTTTAAGATGGTATTTTAAACTTGTTGTGCTTCTGTGGAAAGAGAGTTCATTGCGGCAATATCTGCAAACTACCTTAGTTTTATCCAAAGTCGCATATGAATAGACCTGATCGCTGACCTAATAACCTGCGCTGCCTTTCAGGTCACCATTTGCGCTTTTGAAATAGGAACATGTGCATTCAAAATAAATTGTGTGATTAATCTGCGTAAAAAAAAAAAAACATTAGTGTGATTAGTGGAACATTTTTGGCAAAGCAATAACATCTCCATGGGAGTAGCACACCCCCAACACATCTTTTCTAACTAATAATTATAGTTAAATGGGAAGGTTATTGCTGTCTTTAAAGAAACACTCTAAGATACATTATTAGGATGTTGTACCTAATTTCTTATGCAGGGACCAGACTAATTTCCAGACTTTTCTATCTTCATGGAGACCAAACCAGGCCATGTTACAGACCAGATCTGTGGAAAGGCAACCCCTTCACTGTCAGAATGCTGTTTTTCCAGGTATTTTTGAGCAGTAAAACCCACTTGTAATTTAATAAATGCAAGGTAGACCTTTTAAATGTCATGCTGTGGAACATTTTAGGCTGAGTAATGACATATCCATAAAAAAAAAACAGGTGACGGAGCCCCGTCCGAAAGGTTACATGGTTACATCTTAAATGTGAGAGCAAGTTGTTAAGATGTCATTTTATGCTTTGGTTTGACCCTTTTACCAACTGGTCATGGTCAAAGTCAGATCCTACTTTAGCTTTTGGATTCCTTGCCACCCATAACCTTTGGCAGAACATTCAAATGATAAATGAACAGATTAGCAGACTTCATGGACACACCACATGCAGGCACTTGGGTCAGTACGACTCTTCTCTTCATCTTTTATTCCCTCATTTAAATCATCTTGTCAGTGGCCAGTTTGGAAAGCCCCTGTTCCACCACAAACACAGAGTTCAAGTGCTTGAACCAGTGAACTCCCACACACTTAAGTGCCCCCAGAACAGAATGGAGCACTGCGGCTGGCCATGTGTCCTCTCTACGGAGTGGGAAAATGAAAATGAAATGCCCCTATTGGGATCTATAAAAAAGACACGCCCCTGGTTACTAAGTGGGTATTGGACCACTGCATGGGCCATGTTTTGTAGTAGGATGTGTTTTTCTGGGAAGAAGAAGGAGAATTCTGAACAGAGTTAACATTTTAGAAAAGACTGGAAACAAAAAAGTTATTCAAACAATTAAAAACACACGAAACAATAAAATAATGCAAGTTTAAAGGTGTACTATGTAACTTTCTGGTTGGGGGTCCGTTGTCTGCTTGTTTCTATGGAGATATGTCACTACTCTGCCTGGAATGTTCCACAGTATGACATTAAATAAATCTACCTACATTTATTCAGATACAGGTGCGTTTTATAGCTCAAAAATCTTCACTTCAATATTAAAGTTTTCAGCCATGTCTCTCACTTCTTCATTGTTAAACTCCCCACCATTGTCACTGAATAACTTTTGTGGTGGGCCGTGCACACTGATCCAATCATGAATAAAATGTTTGACTATTTCAGAAGACTTCTTGGTGGTTATGACGCCTCCTGCACTAAATCGAGTGAACTGATCAATAATGTGTAAGTACCACACCCCTGGCTCAAGTTCATGCAGATCTACAGCTACAGTCTCATTATAAGTAGATGCCAGGGGCAGGCCAGCTGCAGGTTTGGGTTTTGTCTTACAGTACTTTTGACATGCTTCACACTGACCTATGACCTTATGCAATAGGCTGATGCATTCTATGTCTTTGTTGCCAGAGCTACTCAAAAGTCTCTGCAGCTTATCAGTAGAAGCATGCCCAAACTGTTTATGAAGTTTCTCTAAAACTTTTATTTTCTCACTTGTGCTCATTTTGTCATTTTGTCTAATATCTCATCATCCTTAGTAGAACATTTATTCTCACTGTCCACTATGTTCACACAGTAATGTCCTGAGCTAGTAAAGTCTAGTTTGACAGGTTGATTAAACATCACTGCACTGTCATTTTCCATATTCAGAACTGTCCCTGCTCTTTTCAACGACATCTTACTCAAAAGCAGCGGGATGTCAACAGGTACCACTTCAGTTTCAATATTACAATGTGTATTGCCAATCTTGGCTGGTATCTTTACTTTTTTGACAGAATACACTACTTTTCCATCTCCAAACTTGAAGGGCCTGTGACTTTGTACTTCAGTTTTTCTCACTGACTTGGCATTTTTTATTCCTGACGCACTAATGTAGTTGTTCAGCCATTCTTGTCCACATACTGTTCTAGTGCAAGCGGTATCTATTATAGCTGAGCCAAAACATTCCGTCATAAATATTTCTGCATCTGTTGGCGATTCTTTGGTGTACAAGGTAATGTTACACTCTTCCACTTCTATCTTATCATCAGTTATTTGGACACTCTCACTTTTATGTGGGCAATCTTTAGCCCAATGAAACGTACTTTGGCACACTGCACATTTCGATCGCCGTCCAAACTTGTCCAGCGGGTTCGTACCGGGCTGTGGAGCTTTGGATTTGGCGCTCTGTTGCCATGATTTGCCTTTTTGCCGCCGCTGCTCCGTAGCGAACACAGATTCTTGACTGGCGTTAATTCCCTCTGTAACGACACTCGTTTTTCCGCCAAATATTCTCTTCAATGCGGACTTCATAGAGGCGAATGTTAAATCCGTGCACGCTGTTAGAGCCAGCTGCCTGTCCGTCACATCCAGGCACGCTGTGTCCAGCAGTTTAAACGCCAAAACTGCATCAGGTAACTCCATTTTGTACTTTCTCATGCGCGAATACCGCTGTTCGAAATCAATAATATAATCCGCCATGGACACATAATGCCATACTGTGAAACATTCCAGACAAAGCAATAACTTCTCCATGGAGAAAAGCATTTGACGGACCCTCTACCAGAAAAATTACATAATGCACCTTTAAGTCTTTTTTCACATTTTATTGAAGTGAATTATGTCCTGAATCGCCATAAACATTTCAGAACATGGTTATATCTTTTTTGCAAAGAACTATTACAAACTATTATCTATAATTGCAGCCTTTGTGATTTGGTAATTGCAACTGAAATTGTGATTCGATTGCAAATAATTTGATATAATGTGGAGCTCTCTTTGTAGTGCCTATTGAAACAAATCACTACTATAGTATTCTTGGTATAATCTTATGTCATTCTTTCTTTCAGACTTTTGTTTTTCCTCTCTATTCTCTGCAACATGTGCCTGTTTGAGGAAATGTTTGTAATTAAATCAGCCCATTAGGTCTGTTTTGGTTCATTTATTGTGTCTATTTTAGGAGACAGCCAGAGTCAAAAGGACAGGAGACAAAGAACACTGTTGTAGTTAAGAAAAATACAATTTGTCTGCAGTAATAACTGTAGAACTGAGAAGAGAGTATAAAAAGTTTTAATTTTTTTTAAATTTATTTATTTATTCTTTTTAGAAATATAGTACTTTATAGAGTGTACATTTCGGTGCTGTGCCAACTCCACGCTGCCAGCTCAGTCCTCATTTTCTTGGCTTACTTCATCAGAGGTATAATACTCCCTACAAGGAACCACGGGTAGACTGCAATAGTTTGAACTGGACAATGCAATCACAATGTCTTTATGGTTCATGTCTCTGGGTGCTGGGTCCTTTACTGATGGTAAACAAACTTCTTGTCTCCATTGTCATGTCTCTTCTTTTACCTCAGTACTACATAGAGAATAACAGTGTTTTCAGTTCATTTGTCAGTGTTGGCTTATCTGAATGTAAAACTATAATTTTTTATAATATTTTTAATAATACTTGTAATTTGTTATAAGACTTATTAGAAATTCTACCACAACTACAATGCAATGTCAGTAATACCAATTGAATCAACAGTTAGAGAGAGAAATGTCCTTTTTCTGCACTGGTTGGACTGAAATCATAGTAAGGAATGTGAAATAAATATATTATCAGAGCTTGGTCAATCCATATCTGAAATACACTATGTAATTGTATTGAAGTTAAGTACTTGTTTGTACCAAAAGTGATATTTTAACAATCACTTCCTAAACTGTCTATGCCAACAACGAATTCTGTGATTTGCCATTTAACACAAAGTGATTTTTAAGTAACCATCATTTGTACAGAATCTGAAGTGGTGGTGTGAATCAGAGAGGGTTACGTAAGTGAATGGCAGTGGAGCAAACAGGAAAGTTCATAAAGAGGGGGTGAGGAGGTAAAGGGGGTTAAGGAGGCGCGGCGGGGGGTGGGCTTTGCTTTTATGACCCATGGCAAAAGGGTTGGAGCGAGAGAAGAGGAAGCCGGACACACTGCTGCTAAAGCTGCTCTAGTGGGGTTGAATAGGGGGACCCGGTGCCCCTCCAGTGTCAAGTGAATAACTTCTGACCTACACAGGACTCTTAAGTGGGAGTGTGCTGAGATGTAATGTAAAGGAAGTTAGGTTGGATGTGTTACAATAGCGTGGGAAGTTTGTAATAATAGACTGAAAGATTAATGGGATTTTTCGAATGCCCATTACAAAGACGTCTCAATTTTTAACAAAATACAGTCTTTATCAATGAGGGATGTAGAGTTTCTCGTAGTAAATATCTTTTTAAAGTAATATTTTCCTTGTGCTGTTATTTGTCAAACATCTTGTGTAATATTTAACCTGCATCTATGCTTCAAGATAAGACATTTTTTTAGTCAAATAAATATTATTAAAGTACTGCTACTTACTTAGGGCTCTGCAATTAACAATTAATTTTTATTTTTTTAAGATTAAGAACAAATCATTTCAAATCGCCAGTGATCATCTTGTTTTGTTTTTTTTACTTTTAGTTTTACTTTTTTACTTTTTACTGAAATGTACAACCAATCCATCCAAGAATGTAATTTGGAGCAGAGTTCAGACTTTTGAGTATTATTTAGGTGTTGAATGACCATGGTTAAAAGTGTATATTAAATAGGAGATTTTTATTAAAATACATTTTTATTTACTTTTTAGTTGACAAATCTACTCTATTCTAAAACATTGAGATTCATTTGTCATATCACCCAACTGTGCTCATATATTTCCTGCTTCTTACATGGCATTTATGTGTTTATTTTTTACGGTCTTCACAAATATTTATTATTTTTCCATGACCACAAGTTTCTGATTTTATCCCATAACATCTAAAACCCCTTGGATATGATTTATGTTCTAGTTTTATCCATACTTCATATGGACAATGCAGAACACATGGGTCCTCCTCTCACCACAGGGGCTCTGACATGGTTTTAGGAGAAAATCTTGCTTTAAACTCTTGTAGGACAGACTTTTAATACTACATGCCAGTAGGGGATTTGAACCAGGGTTGGTATAGGAGGTGAACTGAAAGAGGCAGCTCAAGCAGAAAGGCAAAGGCAGAGAGAGAGGTTAAGTGGAGGCAGGTGTCCCATGACAAAATCTCCAGACCCCCTCTCACTCCCCTCCTCACCTCCCCCACTCCCCCCTCACCTCCCCAGACTCCAATCCGCTGAGACCAGGGCGAACCAGGCCAGGAACCAGGCTCTTGTTTGGTCCCATTCTCCCATGGCTCTGTGCATCTGATCTAATCTCCCTTAACTAAATTGCGCTCTATTCTTTTTTTTATCTAAGGTTTCATTCCTTTCTGTTGCAACTCGGACCACCTGGTTCTGTGGCTGTGTAGGAATTGCGATAAGTCGTCTCGAAATTGGCAGCTTTCTCACCAGACTCACTTGATTCTTGACACATCTGGCAAATTAGGTTGGGCTAGGTTGAGGAATAGTTGTTCCAGTTACAGTTGCTTGGTATGTCTGATTGCCGTAATCTAATTTGGCTTAGTGTTATGGAGCATTTCCTTCTGTGTTGTCATAATACATTATCATCTGATTAATCAGATTTTCTGTTCATTCATTCCTTTGCTTCAATTCCCACCAGTTTAATTTAATTTCCAAAAATGGAGATGGACTGCGATACTTGACAGTGATTTTGGTGTCTTCTACTGAATCGTCAGCAAATTGAATGAAAGGAATGTACAGTATTTCTGGACAAAACCCAGTCTGTTGATTCATTTTATTTTTGAATTAAACGGTTTAATATTAGGATACTTGCGGAAAGATTATAATTCTAAAAAACTGTATAGGACGATAGGTAGGAGATTGTCTATAATTATTGTGATATTTTTGTTAAGTTGATTGGAGAGGCGACCCGCTGTCAGAATGCCTGTTTTTCTATGTATTTTTGAGCTATAAAACCACCTGCAATTTAATAAATATAAGGTAGAGCTGTTTAATATCATACAGTGGAACATTCCAATTAATGACATATACATAGACAAGCAAATGATCGACCCCCAACCAAAATGTTGCATAGTGCACCTTTAATGTTGCACGCATTACATATTTCCCCTTTACATAGGAGGATTATGAAGACATGGATGTAATACATTGTGCATAGCTGGCATTTCTTTGGTTATGTTCTCTGCATCAGCTAAGAAACAAAAAAGAATAAGCATTTAAAAGTTAATTTTATCTCGATAATAAAACTGAGATTTCCTGCACAAATTGTTGGTTTTCTCAAGGCAGCGTAGACCTCATAACTTTTATTTGAATCCTTTTAATACTCTTACTTTAACTGTGAGTATGAGTCCATTCATTGTCAGTGAACTGCTTTATGAGTGACAAGGCAATATCTTCACATCTTTGTCTGTCTGTATTAATAATACTAACTGTACTTTTAAAGAATTTTACT
Organism: Odontamblyopus lacepedii; assembly: GCA_034769755.1. Classification (NCBI taxonomy): domain Eukaryota; kingdom Metazoa; phylum Chordata; class Actinopteri; order Gobiiformes; family Gobiidae; genus Odontamblyopus; species Odontamblyopus lacepedii. The sequence continues at coordinate 30,413,774 of CM068350.1, forward strand.
TATTTGTTTGAATAAAATATATCCTTTATTGATTGACATTTAAGTAATTATCAGTAAGACCACTCACCCTAAGGTCATTAATCCTTCTGTATGCTCTTATATTGTTCTGTAGTCCTATATACAAACCTTGTGGCCATGGTTTCTTACGTGTCTCTTATCACATGTTTTGCAGGAGGCAGCAGGTCTTATATTACATTACATTACAGCACATTACAGCACTTGAACACAGCTACATGGACAATAGGACTTGTGTTGGCCCAAAAGAAAAAGCTCCATGATGCGTGCTGTGTATGCCTCTTCAGTCATTAGTTTATGTCTAAGAATAGTAACCAGCAGCTGTATTGTGGTCTTAACTAAATCAGAGCTAATGGGTTTATAACATTTGTTGTGGCATTTAAGTGTAATACAATAAGGCTTAGTGTATTTTATGACTGTGTATGAACTTTAACATGTTACACGAACATGTTAAAGTCTTATGTTAACTAACATAATTTAGTTAACATAAGAAAACATTTCCTTGTAAGTTGTTTTTTCTTTTTCAGATATTATTATCTCAATGGTTGTGTCTGAATGTCCACCCCAGCCCCTAGCCCCTTGCTCACTACATGGACCAGCACTATTTGGCAGACCACATTGTATGCTCATTCAGAAAGGGATCCACTTTCATTCATACGTGTTGTGTCCTGTTGCTGTCCACTGTTCTTGCAAGGCATTGTGGTCTATACTGACTATAGTGACCATCGCTGTCCACTACTTTTCAAGATACACTGTGAGAACTCAAAGGTTTCTCAACTTTTTCATGCAGTGAAGAGTCCAAGACCACCTAAATGACATGACCTTATGTATACTGCCCTATGTAGAGAATGATGTGAACATTTGGACACAGCCAAATATCAACAATAAATAATGGCATCCGTGATTTTTTCCTATACAAAACATGTCACAGCAAAGGCAAACCCTCTCTTAGTTATACTGAAATTTGGTCAGTAGAACATTGGTCTAAACTCTGCCTACTGTGCAGGTTACGTATGTGGACAGAAATATGTACTTAAGCTTAAATTAAACACTGATAACAAGGTCTCCAGTCTTTAGCGCTGCATTCTGACCGGTCTGTGATAAAGAAGCAGACCTGATTGATAAGTTATCAGGCTGGAAGTAAAGACCAGCTAAATACATACATGGGAATGTTACAAACTTATCCATTGTTCACGCTACTATGAGCTTTCAGATAGCGGCACGACATGTAGCCTAACTGCCGTTAATCATTGTACTTGCATTGCATTGTTTCTCTTTATGACCTCTTTATATATTCATATTTTTATATTTTTACTTGTACATATACATTTATGTAATTATCCCTTATTTGACACCAGTCTCTTGCTATTGTTGCTATATATTTTGAATTTATTATACCATTTGTTCAAATAATTTTGGATCATTTAAGTTTGTCTAAGTGCTCACATAGGGCTCCTAAATGGTAATCAAAGACAGCACTTAATTAATTTAATCTTTAACAAATATTACTTAGAATTGTATCCTACAATGTTAATAGGTTTTAGTTTAGCAGTTCATATTTGAGTCTTCTCTCAAGTGCTCCTGGATCCCATTTTATGCAGTATTTCTTTTGAACATAATTGATATGTTATTATACACTTATAATAACAATTCAGTTTTAATAATGTGCAGAAAATGCTTTGTCTAAGTTTGCAGTGGCCTATAGTTGTAATCTTGTTGGGAGACGATGCCAAACGATGGAATAGAAAGGGTACAGAGGGGTTAGGAGGTTAGTGCTTCGCTCCGGTCAGCTGCAGAAATGACTTCTCCATGACTCTTGGGTATGTGATCCTGGCTGAGCCCTGGGATATCCTCTGTTTATGCTCTGGCAAAGTCTCTTAGATTAGGCCGCCTGGTATTCACCTGATTAAAATGACCTTCTTGTGTAAACTTAGCTGGGTGCAGGCCTGAGAGTGTAGCACACATCCACCAGCACCTCTGGGACCTCAACAGTTCTGTGAGAGTAATTAATGGACAAATACACACACACATGCTTTAGAATACACTGTGCATACCAGGGCATGGGCCAGTCATGGAGATTATGGACTAAAGCCCTCTGCAAGAAGCAATATTAGCAAGACAAGGTGGAACATTTTCTTTGTAAATAATATGAAGTACAACAGCAATTTAACTTATTGAAATCAGCACTGATTATGTATTTTTTGTCAAATGTAATTTAAATGTTACCAATACCTATTTCAGTCTGATTTATTTAAAACAAAAACATTAGATAACAGATAATGATCTCGAAAAGAAAAGATGCTAAAAGTTAACAGTACAGCCACTTCCCAAAGAATGCTGGTTGATACGACAAAAAGTAAATAAATATGGCTTTCAGTATTACAAGGCATATTTTATTTATTTTTATGTAATTTAACACAAAAACAGGAAAATTTAATGCTACAAAACAACATGCTTTTTGCTGCCACAGGGTTGGTTCATAAATCACTTGTATTATTTGTTATTATACTGAATAAATGTACTTTTTCACATGACTCTACATTTGATATGGTTACGTTACTGAGTGCTAACCTGTTGCCGACACCGTCTCAAACCACAAATTCCCTCCTATTTAAACCACAGCTTTTCTAAACTAACGTCATTCAGGCATTTGGAGAAATACAAAACTAGCATTCCTGCGTAATATCCCTCTTACGTCCATTGTCATCTGTGTGCATAGTCAGATGTCAGAAGCAGGTGAGTGGATTAACCAGCAGACGCCCAAGGCCAGTTCAGACATTGTTTAGTTTGCTCCATCAATCACCTGTCTACTCATCATGTTTGGATATATTTACCCTGTACGCCTTTATTTTTATAGTCCGCCCCAAGGATATGTCTTTTCCCCGCCTTTGTTCTCCCTATTGTCCTCTTTACATCTTATTTTATGCTCTGGGGTCAAAGTTCGGTTGTGGTTTTCGTTTTGACCTGAAAAGCCTGTCTGCAGTCTCATCTTCTAAGAGCCCCATGCGTTTCAAGTTGTGTGAGCGTGCTGAATGTCTCTCTCATGGGTTGTATATCTTGTCTGACAGCTGTCGCCATGGTAACGCAGTGTCTCCTTTTAGGGCCTTCTTGTCATCCTTTTTGCCCATCCAGATTTTATAATGCGCAAAAGTTTTATTGAGTGCGGTGACCGAGATGTGTATGTTTTTCTTGAGAGATGCAAATAGTTTTATAATCTGATATTTTATGATTTTACTGGTTTGTATTGCCCCCGCGACCCAGCTGGATTAAGCGGGAGAAGATGGATGGATGGTTTGTATTGGTTGTGTTGCTGCTACCTTGGCCAGGTCTCTCTTGAAAAAGAGATTGTGAATCTCAATGGGACCTCCTAGTTAAATAAAGGTAAAATCTATCGTCATTGAGACCAAATTGGACCAAGTTACAAGTCAGTTCTATGGAGAGGCAACCCCACTCACAGTCAGAATGCCATTTTTTCTATGTATTTTTGAGCTATAAAATCACTTGTAATTGAATAAATGTCAGGTAGAGCTGTGTAATGTCATATTGTGGCAGGGCAATGACCATTACATCACACTCCTTTAAACTCAATTGTATAAATTGTATTGTAAGTAATAGTAATAGTAGTAGACTTTTAAATTGTAAATTTAAAACTGTTTGGGGAGAATAATCTTAAAACAATTTGACTTTAACACAACAGAAATAAGAAAAATGGTATTTGAAGCAGCATTCGCACTATTTCACGGACATTAATCTTGATGTCTTACTTTGGTGTTGATTTATATTGGCGTGTCAAAGGTGGGAATGCACTGCAATAGACCTTGGTATGCTAACTGCTGAAACAAAAGTCAAATTAGAAAAGTTTGAAGTAAGTTTGAAGTAGCGTTTAAACTTTATTTATACACAAGGGAAATTATTTGGACACAGTAGCTCACACATCACAAAATATTATAATAACACAGTGCAAAAATGTAATGTTGTCTTATGAAAGATTGAGCTGTCCTCCCACTGTTGGAAGGATTGAAGCCCTCATCCACACACTCCATACTGCAGCTCTTGGGCAAATAACTGAAACTGAACTTTAGCTCAAAATGTAACTTAACTGCAATGATTAGAAGCAGAAAGTTTCATTACCTATGAATGGATTTCTGAGACTGAAGCTGAGCCTAATTCTTAAAATTTATTGCAAATCAAAAGGTAGAGCAGTCAGCCTACTGTTTGGAGCATGCTGGTTTGAAACTCTTTCCTATACCTTCTCCATACTGTTATTGTGTCCTTGGGCAAGACATATTTCGCTCAAGAAGGATGAAGGCAGTTTTATCACCACCTTCCGAACTGCTTTTCTGAGACTTGACCATGACTGATGCGGAGCCTTGCAACACTATACACTATAATGCAGCATAACCTTGACTTCACCCTCATACAATAGCCCCATATACCCCCGGTTCAAAGCATATTGTTCATGCTTCCGTATCGCATTATCAGGCCAGTGATCAAACCCTCACAACAGGTAGCGCCCCGCAAAATTGACTCTAGATCAAAAGGGTACCTCCAACCTCGCATATATACGGTATTACCACAGTCCGCAAGACATAAGCAAGGATACATATTACTAGAAATATAAGGTTTTGCAGTGTAAAATCAAATGTCAAAAAATCATGCTTAAAGGTGCACTGTGTTACTTTATAATAATAATAATGCATTTATTCAGATATTGTCATAAATGATAATTGATAAATTGCATTATCATGTAGTAAATGATAAAGTGCAGTATTATGCATTAATCAACGGATACATAAAAACAATTATTTTACATTACTCATCCAAATAGAACAACAATTATTACAAACACGGCACACAGGGGCTGTGACAATATTCTCAAAAAAAAAAATAAATAAATAAATAAATCAATCATTGCGAAAAGGAGTGGGGAGAAGTAAACACTTATTTGTCCCCACCTTCTATTACAATCCCAGCAATTATAGCAATAATAAATTTTGTGGTAAAAGGTCCATCATTCCATGTTGTTGTTTTTTCTGAAATAATCTACAATATGGTATTTAATTTAACTATTTCCATGGAGACAAGTGGGCCACATCACTAGGCCAAATAACAAATTACAGGTCAGATCTGTGATGAAGATGCTTTTGCAGTAGTTTTGAGAAATAAAAACACCAGGAATTGAATAAATACAAGATATATTTATTTAATGCCATGCTGTGGAACATGCCAGGCAAAGCAATACCATCACCATGGAGACAAGTAGATGTCGGACACCTCTACCAAAGTTACACAGTGTACCTTTAGTAAATATGAACATAAATAAGTGAGTTGGTATTGCTATAGTTGCCATGGCAGTTGGTTTCCCTGGTGGGATACGGGGTTTTGGAGGACACTGGGAGGAGTGGGAATTCCAAGACAAAGGCGTCCAGTGGGGATGGAATGCCGATGTCCTGCTGAGCTAATCCTCACTGGAAGAATAAGCCAAATGTGGAGACTTGAGTGGGAGCGAGAGGACACTACAAAGATACCAAGGCAAGGTCTCATGGTGCAAGCAAAAACGGACAAAAAGAAAAAAAAATTGCCAAAAGTTTCACCTGCTTTCTCGGCATGCCGTTGGGGTGATCTGGGTTGGTGCGCCGGTGGTCCAACTAGTGTCTGTTGGGTTCGCGGGGCAGTGGGAGTTAATAAGACAGCTGTGCCATTGGAGAGGTGCTTTTCACAGTCTTCTATGGCCCAGACCGCTCCAGTCTATTCACTGCAAAGAAGAACAAGTAATGCCATTTTCACCCACAAGAGCCATTTATATTGAAACAACGGCCACCTCTGCGGGCTTTGTCTGTTCCCCAAGTACGTTTAACCCTGTCCTCAGCTGTTCATATCGGTGTAATGTGTTCAGAAATATGCATGGTTAATACTGTAAGAATGGGATAACTTAACTAAGATTTTAACAACTCTTATTTGAGATCTTATTTGACATATTAGCTGAGATACTGGTTGCAAAATATTTTCGATTTTTTGTATTGATATTTGTAATTATTTACCTGCATTCAGTTTTGTTCTTCCTATTACACATTACAAAGGAGGTTCTTAAAGCTGCATTGTGTAATACTTTTCTCCATGTAGATGTTATTGCTTTATCTAGAATGTTTCACAGTATGGCATTAAACCTTTCTATTATAATGGAGACCAGGTCAGATCTGTGGAGAGGCGACCCCGCTCCTAGTGAGAATGCCTATTTTTATGGGCATTTTTTAGCTATAAAACCACCTGTAATTGAATAAATATAAGGTAGAGATGTTTAACATCATACTGTGGAACATTCCTGGCAGAGCAATGACATATCCATAGAAACAAGCAGGTGACGGACCTCCAAGTAAAAAGTTACATAGTGCACCTTTTAATGCATATTTTCATTTACATCATACATACATTTGCCTTGCACACAAACTCCATTATATCTTATTGAACACAGAAAATCCACATTGAGACTTGATTGTCTATATAATTATTCACAAAAGCATAAAATAGGCCAGGGTCCCACTGTGAGATTAAATGCTTACAATAATAACTCAATGACAAAACACGTTAAATTGGATTTAGTGTTGATTATTTGAATTGTTTGTTGGAGCTTTGGTCTCAGTTTCACTAAAGGATGATTTTTTCAATTAAATAGACTGTCGTCATTTTTAAAACATGCCTTGAAACCATCTGTTTTATAAGGTTGAGTTACCAGCTACAAAAGGTTTTCTATTTTAGTAAAGATCATTTCAAGATGGGAATTGCCAAGTTTATACAGAAAATCCACATCCACACATTGAGAAATTATTGTAAATGTAATTATTTAGAAAGACACAAAATACACGAGGAGTTACCAAACTTTTTTCAGGCTAGGACCTCAAGTCAGATTTAGCTTTGTCTATTTGAATTGTTTGTTGGGATTCGGGACTCTGGATTTCACTAAGATGGTGTTTTCAATTAAATAATGGTCTAATTGCCATCATTTTTCTTGAAATCATGTCCTGCTCAGTGCTACTCCAACTTTGGTAACCACTCAAATATTCCACGTATTGTACTATTAATTTCCTCCTTGTACTTTATCATGATAGAGTAGATGAATACATTTATCATGAGAGGTCCTTTGTGCCTGAGAAAATGGCTAGAACGTGTCTAAACTTGGTGATCTAAAGCAGGTCCTCGGAGCCTATATGCAGATGTTGGAACCGCCAGCAGCATTAGCCTTCCTCCGCGACAGTAAGCAGACCACTGTGCATGGGACCCCCAAACGCATGACAAAACTCGCTATTATATATTATGACTTGACATCCCGCAAGGTCCATTTATGAAATATTGAAATCATTGCAGCAGTCAGAAGGCCATTATACACAGTTTCACCTTTATTCATTCATTTCAATTCCGATGCATCTTGGATATGTCAGCGTGGTCCGAGGCAGTGACACAATGCATGCGCGCTTTTGGGTTTTTCAATGCTGCCTTCTGATTGGTTGGATCCAAAGCATTTCCTGTCCTGCTTCCTGCCCTGGCCCTCCTGGTTCGTCCCGTCCCATAAGAGGGGGGCTTGAAGTAATTAGGTGAGACCCCAGGGACTTCGCCTCCCTCCTGTGCGTGCTCCACTCCATTTTTCACAACACCAGCGAGCCTTTGAAAGATATGGGCAGGAGCGTTCAGTGAGCATGGTCTCTGTCACCGGCTCAGCATAAGGAACTTTAAGGTAGAAAACTATTAGATTATTATAAGATCTGAACTGAGGTCGTAAAGAACTGCCCATAGTCATATTTAGATTATGTGAATTTATTATAAGCGAGGTAAAATGAAAACTGCAGGACTTATTTAACTTTTGAAGCCAACATTTAGCTCTGGTTGGCAGGACTGTCTTTTTCTTGGATGTCACAAAATTTGCATCAATTGATTATGTGTTTGTTAAAAAATGTATTATGTGTTTGTTAAAAAATAGATTTTATTTAGCAAAAGGAGCTGGAATGTGCTCCTGTTTTGCTACATCATTCACAAATATGTTTTTGTCCCATACTGGTTAACACTATTGACAACTTTGACAAAAAAGATGCTTAATTTCAATTCATCTTGAAGATTATGGAGGTTAAAATTGGGTTGACAGCCACATAAATAACCTCCAAATAATGGGTTGCCAATTCAAACCTTGTTCAGATGCATACTTGCATGTTCTTGGGCAAGACACTTGCCTTGTGCATGAAAACCTACTAAACCAGTGTGTGAACCAAATCATAGTTTCCATAATGACTATAAGGGTCAACTTTATGGTAGACATGCACCAATCCAGCCTTTTCTCTTCTGATATCGATGTTGATACTTTGCTTTTATCTTCCAATATTCAATGATAAAGGGCAGAGACTGAAATTATAATGTATTTCCTATAAACACAAATGGTCAAAATGATTCACTGTGTTTTGCCGTTACTTATAATTTAAAGTAACTACAAAACGCTTTGATTTTGGGATTGGGATATCGATGTAACTGATACCTTGGAACTGATGTACAATCCATGAACATTTTCAATATTAGCGCCAATATTCGATACCAGTATCATATCTGTGCATCTCTTCTTTATAGTATTTAAGCAAGGCCAATCTGGTTATACTATAACTCCTTCCATAGTCTCCTGTTTATTCAACACTATGTCACAATTTAAACATTTATGTACATCTCCGGCATGATTTATCCTAAACATAACCGTTCTCCATTGACCCATTCATCACTAATGGCTTTGTGTTGACATTAAGGAGATAAACGCTATGGAGAGAATGATTCATGGACACTAGAAGGTTTACTGTGGAAACTGGTGGGCCTGGACATTCACTGAGGACAGAACATGTAGACGGTAGTTTTATGGTGCGTTCTTCTCACTCCCCTGTGCTTCCACTAAACAAGGGTCAGCACATATCTGTTCTGCTTTTCCTCTCTGTCTCATGGCTGTGATTTCTACACTAACAATCGCCACTTAGCTCATGAAATATGTAACCCAGAACATCACTACCCTTTAAAGCGCCTAAATTACTCAAAATTGACCCTTGTGAGAAAGATATAATGTTGTTTGCTTGTCAGAAACATACCTAAAGTTGTGTTTTGTTTCACGCATGTTTGAGTAACCCTGTATTAGTTTGTCTACATCTCCAAAGCTCAAAATCCACCTTGTGATGCCATGAAGCGGTAGTTTCCAAGTTAACAACTACCTTTTACCTTTAGTTCAGTAAGGACTGAAATTATCTTCTTATATTACCACACGAGTGTTTTTTTGTTTGAGAGAAGAATGCAGCTTAAATATGCAAGGTTTATGTGTTAAACATGAAACAAAACACAACCCCAGGTATGTTGGTGATGCCGGAACAACATTGTAACATAGATCAGAAAATAGCATAATAAGGGCTCTTTAATTCTGCCTGGTCAATGCTATGTTTGAAAGTCTTATTCTCAGCTAGGAAAACTGCATGGTGCTGAAAATTGTACAGTTTTCAACCTTGGTAAACTTGTTATTGGCAGTAGAAGTAGAATAGTGAATGTGATTTTTGATGGTGCATGATTTGAAATGAACAGAGCGAGTCCAGTGAAATTATATGTCATTTGAAACAATTAGGGGCTTTCCTTCCTTCATGTTTGGGAGATAGCATCAGGAAATTGTAGGATAAACCCAAAATAAAATACACAAGGTATTCGAGTCCAGATATAGTTTTGATGGGAAAAGAACATTATGGCTTGGTAAAAAGATTTGCATAGCTTGTCTTTTGGAATAAAAACTTTGGAAACTAGCTACAGTTTAATTAGTTTAGTTCCTATGACAGGTGAGATTACTCATTTTACTAAAACACAGTTAAGGCCATTATATTTAAGATTTGGCTAAAAAATGTACCTTTTTCCCCTGGTTTGGCCATTTTGTAAGGTTTCAAATTTTACTTTCTGGGGTCATGCTATTTAATTTAGTTACCTATCAATCATAAAGTACACTGGGCTAAAGCTCCTCAAAAGTACACAGGAATTATTATTTGAGAAACAAAATGAAAAGAAAACCTTTATTTAATTGAAATTATGTTTAAAAAAATTGTTTTTTACTGTAAATTATGACAAACTTTTAGGTAGAATTCTCCCCAAACTGATGTTGTCAATATGAACTCTCAAAATATAACTGTAATTATATAATATAACTGTATGTAATTTTCAACATATAGTTCAACTTTTCTTGGGAAATTGCTTCTTGATTGGTGTAAAACTATCAGTAGGTATAATCCCACCCAAGTCAAAATTTTAGAGACATCAAAACATATATGCACTTGAATTAGTTCAAATGTCAGGCAAGCAATTTTTCATTTATAACGTCACAAACCAGGAAGACGTTTGGAAACATGTGATGACTGGGCTCGCTGTCCGACTATGATCAAACCCACTGAAATAAATGTGAAGAGCAGCAAATTGAAGACTGCATACGAATGTGCTGTTTGGAATCATCTTGAATTTGGTGCCCTCATCTTTTCTAATCGCATGTACCCAGTGCGCTCGGAGTTATGTGTCAGTGGGGAAATGATGAAAACTGAGGTATGGTTGTAGTTGTTGATTAGCTGAACACAAAGGAACGCTACATTAACATGTAGATGAAGAAAACTGGGACATTTTCTCGTTTTTCCTAGATTTTGTCAGACTTGCCACCGTGAGCCTGCCGGAAGTTGTCACATGTTTCCAAACGTCTTCCTGGTTTGTGACGTAAGCGTGAATAGAGCCCATTAGCCTCTTCTATCAAGTTAAATTCAGAAATGAACTAAAACAACATTAGACAGCCTGAATTGGAATGTGATGCCTGTGTTTCATTAGCACAGTCAGTATGAGCTCCGGGACAGAGGCCATTGTCCCGTTGTGTTGCCCCGGCCTGGAGCTGCTGCCGTGGGGAGGACTCGTTAGAGAGACGGCCTCCCGTTGAGCGGTTGGACAGAGGTTATCAAAGGACAAAGGAGTCTTTTGGTTGTGCTGACAGACGCACTGGTCCCACACACCCCTTTTCCCTGTATATGTGTGTGAGCAGGTATTTATCACATTATTGGGACTAAAATCTGCATATACGCACATCATGGGGACCTGCCTGACAAAATCAAGCCCCCACAATGTAAATCTTTTATTATTCGATAAACAGCATGGTTTATAGTTCAGATATGGGTTAAAATAGGTTAAGGTTCTGAGTGTAAACTTTTTGTTTGGGGGTCCATCACCTGCTTGTTTCTATAGATGTGTCATTGCTGAAATGTTCCACAATATGACATTAAACAGATTTACCTTAAATGTATTTAATTACAGATGGTTTTATAGCTCAAAATACCTAAAAAAAACCCCAAAAAACAGGCATACGGACTGTGATTAAGGTCGCATCTCCACAGATCTGACCTGTAACTTGATCCGATTCGGTCTCCATAGAGATAGAAAGGTTTAATACCATACGGAGTAACATTCCAGACAAACAATAGCATCTCCATGTAGAAAAGCAGTTGATGGAACCTCCAACAGAAATGTTACCTTTAATAATACCTTGTGACTATGGCTAAGGTTTGGATCAGTTTCAGGAAATGAATGTGCGCAAAAAACATGGAAACCCAGTGTGTATGCGCACGGGTGTGTGTGTGTTCCTTTGAGTGTCTATGTACATGTGTGTGTGTATGCGTGCGTGTGTATTCCTTTGAGTGTTATTGTACATATTTGTTCACAGTAGTGGGGCCAAGTTGTGAAGAGTGTGTGTGTGTGTGTGTGTCTGTATGCGTGTGTGTGCACATGTGTGTGCATGTGTGTGTATTCCTTTGAGTGTCTTTGTGCATGTATGTATGTATGTGTGTGTGTGGTGTGTGCATGAGTGTGCATATGCCTTTGAGCGTTTTTGTGTGTGTGTGTGTATGTGTGTGTGTGCATGTGTGTGTATTCCTTTGAGCGTCTTTGTGCACGTGTGTACTGTGTATGTATGTGTGTGTGTGTGTGTGTGTGTTTGTGTGAGCACCTGTGTATTCCTTTGAGTGTCTTTGTGCGTGTGTGTGTGTGTGGTGTGCGTGTGCATGGGTGTGTGTGTGCATGGGTGTGTGTGTGTGTTCCTTTGAGCGTCTTTGTGCGTGTTTGTTCACAGTTCACAGTAGTGGGGTCAGGCTGAGAAGAGGCTGGTTGATGGATAAGTAAGTGATTGGCTCCAACAGGACTTTGCTTTGCTTTCGGCGATGAGGAGGATTTGTGGGCTGATGACAGGACAAAATGCTGGAGCGGACTTTTGTTTGTGCCGATGAATAAACTACAGGATGGGCTAAACAGGCCCAAATGTGAAAATGAAACATCTGCAAAACTGTGCAGAACGTCCTAGTGTTATAGAAAAGGAAATGATTGGAAAATGATGGGTCAGTGATTACTTAGAAATGAACGCAATAAACCTAGAATTAGTTTGATTGAAAACATTGTATTTGTCATATTCTATAGTTTGGTTATTTTCCATGTAAACCAACGTCAACATGCCTCATCCACAGAAGTCCGTTGCTCCATCTGCCTCTCATCTGCCAACCACATACGCCCTCATCATCTACACCCTCTAATATGGGCCCTTTAAAGGTGCTTTTACACACTTCCTTTTTTTGTCCTGCAAAAAACTATATATAAAAACTAACCAGTGATAAAACTCAAAAACCAATGTTAATTTAAAGAAATACTAATACTGAAAATAGGAAAAATTGTCTGTCATGATTTATCGATAAAGCAGCTCATGACTGATAACAAAAAAACACTCTTTCTTTAGATAATAGAATGTGATTTTCAACATTAAATGGTAGTACTTTTTTTATTACCATTATATCTGTGTAATCCCTCAGTCAAATAACGTTTGAAATTTTATTCATACAAAGCTGCTCAGTAGTTATTGAAGTTATTGAACATTACACTTGGATCTTTTGTGTAAAAAAGTCCCTATATTGGCATTGGTTCGGTATCAGCAGATGCTTAAAATATCAATATTAGTATCAGAACTAGTGATACAGTATCTAGAGCTGCACCGATCCTACTTTTTCAAATTTAGTAGCGATATTTCAGTATTTTAGCAGACCCCTAATACTGTAATCAGCCCCACTCCACTGACATCAAGGTAGGCACTCAAAGACCACACATGTGTAAATCTAAACACCAGTCTTAACAAGGCTTTAGCCATGATTAGCGTAATATAAAGAAAGCTTTAACCTGTCATTACCTGTTCATTTGTCCCCAACACAATCTTAACATTTAGACTAAACAAGATTTCTATTTAATTCACAATTTCAAACACTCATTCATTACGCTCCATTGTAGCGCACTTTCTGTTAAGTTCATTACGACGTCACATTGTGCTGCGCCGTTGCTGAGTGATGCTAATGGGATTATATATGATAATTACTGTAAGCGCTGAGTGTTAGACTGTATATGTTGTAATCTGAAGCCCTCATTTGGCCTGGCTGTTTATTAAACCTGTGTGTGTCCCGCGCTGTTAGCTGTAGCTGAGCGGGAGCAGGGCACGCTGATGGATTTGGTATGTGATTGGTGGAGACAGGAGCTGCTACACCCCTGCCCCATCACCGCCGCATGTGAGCCTATCAAAGTCAAATGTTTGTGTAGTTTCTGCTCAGGGCTGTGAAACTGGACCGGGCCCGTCTCCAATGTGGCAACAGCATTAAATAAGTTTTTGATGTGTTTCATCTTAATAAAGTTTGTGTTATTTTCAGGCCGTCATGTGCTGTAGAGCTGAATGAGCACTTATAGCAATGTAAACTGGAACTTTTTTCAGTTGGGGGTCCATAACTTGCTTGTTTTTACAGATATGTCACTGCTCTGCCTGGAATGTTCCACAGTATGACATTAAACAGCTCTATCTTCCATTTATTCAATTATACAAGTGGCTTTATTGCTCAGTGATACCTAGAAAAACAGGCATTCTGACTGTGATTGTCTCTACACAGATCTGATCTGTAACTTGGTCTGGTTTGGTCTCCATGACGATAGAAAGTTTTATACCATACTGTGACATCTCCATGTGGTAGACCCTCCAGTAGAAAAGTTACACAATGCCCCTTTAATGCTTAAATTTGACTTTTTAATAACATGTTGTGAATACAGTTATACTGTATTACTTTATATCAATAGAACTGATCTTAATTCTGCACATAAATCTTTGTAAATCCTAACAAAATGAACATGAAGTTGAGTTTCCCCTTAATGTGGAGACCATGACCTCTCTTTGGCTCATTCTTTAGACAGTTTTTAATACAAGCTGAGGAATGGAGCTGTGGTTAAGTTGAGGCGCTGTATGTTTGCAGATGTTTGGTGAACGCTTGTCATATGTTGAACTTACAGCAGAGGTTAAAGCTGTATAGTTGTTTTCCCCAGAGCCCCATGTGAGTTTTAATAGATGTAACCCTTGGGTGCCCTCACACAAAGAACACTGGCCATGTGTTGATAAGTAATAAAGCCTTATAAAGCTGCAATGTCATAAGACCCACAAGTGACAAAAGCCTAGTCGGAAATTGTTATACTGTAAGTAGCTTAAAGACCACCCATTGTTTTGAATGAGGATATTGGTACTTTCTGTTAGCGCTGCAAGGTTTGGATGAAATTACGCAAAGACAGCAGCAATTTTTTATTATTTTCAAGGTCCTCGATTACACAAAATTGACTCTTATGACCTTTAGCCATGTTTGAACGTTGTTACTATATCAAAAACATACTTGGAGGTGTGTTTTGTTTCATTCACACATGAGTAATCCTTTATCATTTGTCTACATCTCCAAAGCTCAAAATGATCTGTTCTACCTTGTGATGTGATGTCAGGAAGTGGTCATTTTCAAGTTAACAGCTCCTTTTACGTTTTGTTCAGTAAACATTAATAATTCCAGGGATTAAATGATCCAAACGATTCTAGTTGTGTGGAGTTGAAACACAGAGGAGCACTTCCCGTATTACCACACAACATTACAAGGCAGAAAGAGTATTTTCTGTTTGAGAGAAGAACCTAAATGTACAGGGTTTGTGGGTTAAATATGTGAATGAAACAAAACAACTCCAGGTATGTTTTTGTTGAGGAAACAACATAATAATATGGATCAGATAATGGTGTAATATGGGCCGTTTAAACATAATTTCATACGCAAACAAACAATTATAACATAAACATCACTGCAAAAAAGCCAACTAAATGGAAATTCCATGACAATTATCTAGTACCACTCCTACTGCAATTTTGAACTATAAAGTTATGGTGCTTTATGAGACCTTACCAATGGATAACACCAGGAAGTCTGAGTATTTCGATACAGGATATAATGTCATTTTTGGTTATCTTGAATGTATATACTTAAATTATGTTATGTAATAATAATAATAGCAACGATAAAACATAATATTTTTACTTGTTTCCCCCTTCCATTGAACATTTCACCAATTTATACTACAACATATACAATATTTCATACACAATTTAAGGGGAGCGGCACGGTGGCTGAGTGGCAACACTCAGGCCTCACAGCAAGAAGGTTGCGGCTTCGATCCCCGGGTCGCCCGGGCCTTTCTGTGTGGAGTTTCTCCCCGTGTCTGGATGGGTTTTCTCCGGGTACTCCGGTTTCCCCCATCAACTCAAAACATGCAGCACCCCTATGAACTAACATCAAGGACCATGACGTCCACCCTCCTGTGGGCTCACCACCTGCAGAGGGGTTCAGGTGGGGGTCAGGTGCTATGAGGACCCCCGCGACCCAGCTGGATTAAGCAGGAGAAGATGGATGGATGGATGGACAATTTAAGAACACAATATCATAATTTTGGGGGCAATAGTAGCTGAGTTGGTAGAGCATTTGTCCACTCATCCACAGGTTGCTGGTGTGATTCCTATGTCCTTGGGCACAATAAGCCCCTCCTAGTGTCTGTGTACGTTAGTGTTTGAATGTGTGCGAATGGGTGAGTGATGTAAAACCTTGACGGTAGAAATGTGCCATATAAAAATGTGACCGTTTACTATTTATGGAAATACAATGGGGAACCTGAACCCTTAAATCCTGAAGTTAATGGTGCAAAGTGAATACTACCAACACCTCTGCATTTCTCATGATGAAATTCCTCCACGCTTAATCACAAACTCTCAAACTCATTTAGTTGTGCCCATATATGTCAGCACTGGTGATGGATGTGGTCTGCTCTCTGCACCTACACTTGGCACATTGAGACACTTTGGGTTGAGCATGACCCTACACGCACGGCACAGATCACAAATCTACAATGAGGAGCCTTTGCCCAGCTTTCACTCACAACTTGTTTTGTTCACTGTGGTCAACATAGCTGCTCGCATCGCTGCAAAGTCACAAAGAGAAAAACAAGATTAAAGGTCCTGGATATGCAATAGAAACCCATGTGCCAAATGTGTTTAATGGAAAGGGCCCGAGATGATTTTCACAAGATCAGAGTGATATAAACAGGCTTAGATCTTACAGTTTGTTGTGAATGGCAAAACACAATTGTTATTCCAGATTTGTTGAACTAGTTGTTTAAGATTAATCAAATGAAGATCTGAAATGTATTATTCTTTGGTTAAAATGTTGGAACTGCTTGTTAGAAATTGTAGCCAGGATCTTAAACAGAGGCATCTATTAAAAGAGCTGTTAAAACAATGATTATAATGTGTTGATCCATAGGGTTTGGACTCAGTTGTGAGGAGCTAGAATAGTTTCTTTGTTCTGTTTTGAGAGGTTTAGTTGCATGGAAACTGGTGTTATGAAAGACCTGTGTGAAGCTGAATTATTGACTGTGTATTTGATGATCATTTGGCACTGATGTTGTCTAAAGACAGCATTTTTTAATTATTATTAGTATCATCTTAAAGGTCCTATATTACACAAAATTTACTCCTGTGAACTTTTATACACTCTACCTGATTTTTAATGTCTACAAATGTGGAAAACACAACTACTTTTAAACAGTTTGCAGTGGTACAAACTTTTTCCTCACATTCCTGACTCCTAGTGTCTTAATTATTCCTCACAGTGTTTTTAAGTGCATCCCACAACTTTTAAAGTTTAAAGTTTTTGTAACACCACTTCTAACATTGCTTACAACAACAAAATACAGCTTCCTCAGAGCTGCTTTTACAATACGTCTCTAATGGGCCCAAAAAAAAAAAAAAATTCTCCACTACATGGTCAAAAAATTGGGTGCCTTCACTGTAACTGACTAACCTAACTTTTTGTACTTTATCTCTAGTTAAGTTGTTTATTTTACAGTGGAATAGTACTTTTACATGAGTAAATGTTTTACTCTACAAGTGAGAAAAGCTTTATGTTGCCAGTATTAAATGATTTGAATATGTGATTGTTTGTAGTCCATTGTTTGAAAATACCAGATTTAGCATATTATTATTTAGTATTTATTGTTGTCCTTTCAATTACAGGAAACTATAAATCAGATGTTGCGCTCAGTCAGTTACTCTTACAAGTACTTTTACGTAGTGGTTTCCAGTTGTCCCCACTTTGTCCTCACTTGAGTGGCATCAGCTGCATCCCTGTGTTTTACTTTCACTTTCAAATGACTCAAGCCTTTTGTGTGGGTGTAAAGTGAATGTTATGTCACGCTAACTACCAGACGGGGCCCTCACATGTGTGGCACAGGCTCTAGTCATAATCCAGTGTTATGTCTGCTCCACGACCCACCCACTCATCCTCCCAGTGTCCTCCTCTTCTCTCTCTCTCTCCTTTGTTCTCACGCCTTTTCGAGTGTCTTCCAAAACAAGCTTTATTGACATTGAAGCTGTAATCAAATGCAGACATCTGGGATAAGTGAAACCATGGACAGAAGATTGAAGAGAGAAAGAGAGAGAAAGAGAAAGAGAGAGGGAGAAAGGGAAGGTTGAGAGACTTGGCTCTTGCATTAAACAGCATAAAAAGATTTGAAGCACAAGCTGGTCAAGTGTACTGCAAATCCATCACTGTTTTCAATAGAGCTGCACTCTTTTGGTTTTGGAGTTCATTTTGTACCAGTGGGGAGAGAAATGACAGACGCGGCAGTGGCAGCAAGCAGCAAGAAACACAAATCTTATTGAGTTATTTCAATAAACAATAACTGGACATGCTCCTCAAACGCAGGCTTTGTATCTGACGCTGGCAACACAGAGGAGAATTGACATCTTCCTTTTGAAGTTTGAAACACATATTTTTTAAGTTAGCCCAAAATCTCCCATAAAATAGATTTTGGCAGTACTGCTATGATGGGACATTACGGAAAGTTGAACAGTCTATTACATGGATAAATATGCAATAAATCATGACATATATTGAAGTAATATGATTGAAAAATTGTTTATTCCTGCGGGAGGATAGATCAATATGGTGATTGTAATAGGGTTTGACATCCATGCATTCTTTGTGTAGAAAATAACATAAGCTTTTTATTCTCTATTCTCCATGCAGTGTTGTCATTAAAACCTTTCAAAATGATCATGACATTTTGGTTGACCTCTCACCAGCTGCAGATGTTGCTTCATATGTTACTTCATATGTTACCCTAGTAAGCAAAGTGTGGATTCTTTTCTTTTTCTTTTGCATGAATTCTAAAGCCAGATGCCCTACCTGGAACTATTGTTCTTAAAGAGTCCATATTACTTTATTTCCTGATCTGTTATAATGTTGTTCCCTTATCAAGAACATACCTGGAGATGTTTTATTCACACAAACCCTGCAGATTTAGGCTGAGCCCTTCTCCCTTCTCTCAAACAGAAAACAAACACACTTTCACTTTGTGGTAATATAGGGCCTCCTGTGTATTTAAAATCCATACACATTCACTATGGATTTTAAAAGACACAGCGGATGCTTAGAGTGCTGCCCCCCAGCCCAGCTCTGGACAAGTGGGAGAAATCGGATGGATGGACACATTTACTACAGACATTTGGATGATTTCAGTGCTGGAATTGCCCATCTCTGTTCATCTAAAGGTAGCTTATTTTACAAACTACCATTTTATGAAATCACAAGGGGGAACAGAAATCTTTTAGCTTTGGAAATGTAGGCAGACTAATTGACTTTTGACCTGTATATTGTTATCATGCTCTATGGCTCTATAAATGGAGCCTAACCTTCTATCTTCCCATTGAAGTCTGTGTAACTATAAATTCACTCATTACTATCCTTGGATGCAATCACACTTGTCCTGACGACCCCAGTTTTGTTGAGCTGCAGATCTGATTTAGTCCTCTTCTAATCCTGGTTTAGTTCTGTCCTGGTCCTGGTTCAGTCAAATTTTAAGCAACCCTTGTAATATCGTATTTACTTTTATGATATTGACATTTTAAGTTTGAACATTTGTCAGTTCAACCTTTTTGTTTTCTTATTTAATTAAAGAAACTGCATCAGATACTGTATTGATAGTATGAGTTGATATATTATAGAATATCTGGTGCATTATATTGATTATTTCATATATCACCATATCATATCGTGCGCCATACATTGAATCCTAAGGGACTCCATTGATTCCCAGCCCTGTATTTTGATTGTGGAATCTTCTAATTTATAAACCAAGCTACCCTGGTTTAGTTTTTCATAGTCTTTGCAGTTTATTGACATTACCAAGCCTTTAAACAAGGCTCTATACACGTCCAATCACACACTCTCATAGGGCTGTTTGTGTTGGCCTGGCTTGGACCTGCAGAGTGTCACAGTAGCACAGGAGAGGAGGGGAGGCCAGGTGCTGTGTGGGGGAGTCTCCATGACCTTGTGATTGCAAATATTCCTGCTGGAGTCAATGCCAAAAGTCCAAACCTCATTTCGAACTAGAAAATGATGGGTCCTATAATGCACTGTTGAACTCATCTGCTTTGTTTCATTATTATTTGAGGAAGACATGCACTTTGGAACAAGCAGACACTTTTTGCTGAGAAGAATAGATCACTGGAATAATAGATTTACTGGAAACTTGCATTGATGTTACCCTGCTGTCTTTCTAATGCTGTTTGAAATCTTACTGCAAATTAAACATTTTGATAGCTTATTATATAATTGACAGTGACTATATTTTCCAGGCACGTCCCACCGAGAGGAGGCCCCGGAGAAGGCATAAGTGCGATGCGGTGAACTGCTCACAATAATGCAAGAGAAGAATTTTCTGTAAAATTTTGGAAATATTAGCCATATGATGCAATTAAAGATATCATTCAGGTTTCATCTAAGCTGCACACCACTCCTACCTAACACATTACTAGGGATGCTCCGATCCAAGTTTTTCAGTTCCGATACTGATATCAATTCTATGTCTTTAAGTACCTACCAATACCTGATATTAACCAATACCAGTGTAAGGATGGAAAATGTCATTTTTTTCATAGAAATCATATTACAAAAATGATCTGATTGTGTTATGATTGTGCAAGTAACTGAACAGCTTTGTATGAATTAAAGTTCAAACATCACGAGAAGTCCTGGGTCTATATTTGTTAGTAAAGAGTCTAACCAGGATATTGACTGGATCAATACCATGGAGCCATCTCGATACTGCAAATTTTCCAGGGTCGGCATGGATATTCTGTACCAATTTTGGTATCAGTGCATTCCTGCTTATTACCGCTAAATTCTGTGTCTTTTTATGAAGTAGCTGAAGTTCAATCACTGACAAATGATAACAGATTATCTCATAAATAATAGTTACTTTTATCAGGCAGTAAGATTAGTGGGACATGTGGAACTGAGTCTAAGGTAGCTCAACTTAAGCACCCTCTGAACATCCAAAAGAAAGCAGGCCCTCTCCATAAACCACACATGACCACATTTACAAGCCTTTTTCGAATGACTTCAGTGAATTAAAGGTTCTTTTATACTCATCTGAAAAGAAAATCACATTTCCTGGTTAGACATTAGGATTATCATTCCTAGTCTGGATAACCAAAATAACCAAAAAACCAATTATGTTTTGGGGATTATATGCAGAGTATCCTTGTAAGGAGCTATGGTGTGTCCATAATAGTTTTGAATTTGTGGTGTGGAAGTGGTAGCTGTGTTTGTGAAGCTAAATGACAGGGTGGAGATGCAGCCTGGCAGAAGGCTGCCTGATGAACTGGTTGTCAATGAAAGGAAAGTAGGTTGGCGCTGGGGATGTAATCTTTGGGAGTGAGTGTTTAATTAGATTTGAGAAAACACATAAATAATCATTTGTGCACAAATGTTTTAGTCCATAGATGTGAAACCATCATCAGGGTAGATGTAAGTGTATGGAAAGGAAGTTCCGACCAAAGGGCCACAGATACAGGTCAGTGAAGTGAATCATTCAAAATGTTGCATATGATGTAGGTTTAACTGAGCCTCCACACCTAAATAAGGCTTGAGTCATTTATGTTAGGTCTGTATCATATCAACATGTTTGTTACTTAAGTTATGATAGCAGTTTTTCAAAAACTGCAGTAAAAATACTATACTTATATTTTATATAATTTGGATAAATTTAGTAGTAAGCCAAGGGCCAACAAAAATTGGTCTGAAGACTGCATCTGGCCCCTGGGCCAAAGTTTGGACACCCCCAGTGTATGGTTTGGTAGTACCTATAAAATAACTTTAAAGTATAGTTTAGTGTGTTCTGTATACCGGCTCCACACTTTAGATAGCCTGCTTTTTTAGCTTCTGCACTTCCTTCCACATGCACACTAGTCATATATTTTAATGTGCGTGTGCATGAAACCCATAGACTGTGTGTCTCCTCTTGGTCCTGAGCAGCAGAAACGCTTTACACAGGCCTCATATTAAAGGATACAAGTTGTAGCGTGGCGAGAAGCTGGCCTCAGCTCAACAGAACGGACCACATTTTGAAAGAAGGGCTCCTGTTTTCATTCTTTAAGATTTAATTTCACTGACACAGATAGAAGACAGAAAAGCTGAAGCAAAGAAAATACCTCACAACTCATGTATTGGTTTTGGATGATTCTGTAACACTATTTTATTTTATAGCCTCTTTAATAGTTCGTTTTCATTGCGGGGTATTTCCATGTCTTGCCAAACCTTGACTAACTACTCCAGTATGAGTGGTGCAATGTTCCTCCATCATGCTGCGCTGTGAGCAGGTAATAAAATCTGCGAGGCAGAGGTATGAAAAATGCACTGATCTGGGTAAGCGCTATTGTTTCGAATTGGTTCAGTTTGTAAGGAAAAGTGGACTTAATTGCCGTCATAGGGAAATTCGTCATCTGCATTTGCCCCATCCTTCAATGCCAATACCCATATCAAGACTTTGAGCTCATCTGCAGGACTTACTTACCTTACGTATTGTGGCTGTTTTGGTTTGATGGGAAAGAGGCTGAAGGAAACTCCAGTGCCCATATCCTATCTTACTGTAAACACGGTTGGATTTATAGGGCATACTTGCAGTGTTATGCCAAGCTATATACAAATATTGATTAGTTAATTAGATACGCTCATTTCCTCCGTCCGTCTGAGCCTCCATCTACCATATGCTGTAAATGTCCCTAATCAGATTTCTTATATGTAGCGTACATAAGCAGTCCCCAATAATAGTTCCCATGTTCTTTCTGGGCTTAGCTGTAGCCCAGTGAACAGGACGGGGCTGTTGGAGGAGGTCATCTGTGAGTTCTCATGTGTTTGTGGTGGTGGCTCTGACAGGGACTTTGTGTGTTCTGAGCTCAGAGGCCTCCTGACTACAGCGCAGATGTATATGTGACCTGCACCCGCCCACTGAAGAATGCACAAAAGACAGGATTATCCCAAAGTCTGCTCCAAAAAGGGTTCAATATTATAGTACAAATGTTTCCAGTCTGAATGGATGCAAGGGTGTTTCAGTAGTTCTGAGTCCTGCTTCATTTCTGTGCCAGTCCTCTGACACAGATAACGTGTTTAATCGGTCTGGATGTGGTCTAATTTAAGCAGTGTGATCATGTGTGAACTATGAGCACTGAGGATAAGTCTATGAATGTTAGTGTGTGCTATCGCTGTGCTATATTTGCTCTTCTTGGGATATTGACAGTATAATATTGCTTTATTGCTGAACCCATGTAACACTGCATTTAGTGGAATGTGATTGTGATGTGTCAGTTGCCCTTAGTGTGGCGGTGTGTGTAATCTTTGTTTGTGGTATTTTCCCCCATCAAATAAATAAATAATACCTCAAATAAAATAGAGCCTTGTTAGTCTGGGTTTGGTTCAGTTTTAATCCTTGTTTAATCCATGTTTAGTTCTGGTTTAAACCAAAATATGAATAGATATAGCCCTTTACAAACATGCATGCATATACTGACCACAGCTCGCTCTGATGTGGAGCACCAGTTATGTGTGTATGTGCCAAGTGCGGGCAGGTCGGCTTTTTGTCCGTAATGTAATGTAACGTTTTCAAACATATTCAGACATGCATAGTATTGACATTGGGCCACTGAGCAGGAGAAGCGCTGGGAACACCCATGTGCAAAGGCTTTAGTCTTGTTGTGCGGCAGTTTTTTCCTATTTCTGTTTTAATAATGGTTAAGTCAGGTTTTGTCCCTATTGGGTGATGATCCTGTCCCCATTTTTTCTTCATGTATTGTAAGTGTTAGAGCCCCAGTACACATATATTGTATAAGCAGCTTTTGAGGTAAAAATAACTTCTGTGTACTGTCCCTCTAATAATAAAGTGTTTCATTTTATGAGAAGCAGGAAGTGTGCTAGTTTGCATGTTAGTCGCTGTACTATGACAGTAACTTCATGCTCTCATCTATGAAAGTCGAGAAACGCACTCATTGCAGTAAAGTGAGGAATAACTTTGAATTGCTGCAAACTGTTTAAAGTGACAATGTCTTAAAGTGAAGACAGTAAATATCGGGTATAGTCCTTTTAAACCCCAGCTTTCTTTTACCAAGATCACACTAAAATAAATATAAGTACACACCACACAACTTTAATGAGTACAAATTATCTTCTAATAAGGATGGACAGTGAGACTTCTCAGCAGCAGACTCCCCCCGGTGATGGATTCATAGAAAGGGACAAGCTTACATTGACGGACAGCTCAAGTAGGCGCTAGGCAAACTCTCCATATTTGTCTTCTCATTTTGTGGCCTGGACCTTGTATTTGCATGTCATTACTGATCCTAGTCTACACAAAGTCCTCATTCATACGGAGCTGTCCCCGCGTACACTCTGCTCCGGTGCTCCTCCACCACATCTCCACAATCCTCCCCAAACCACCGGCCCAAAGGCAATCAGCTGCCGACCTGATCCACTTGTGTTCTATGGGAAGAGATTAGACTAATTTCCTGCTTCAAATCACCAGAGACGGAGATATTTTGGAATAGAGATGGTTTATAGTGGGTCATAAGTTACAAATGAAGAGCTGAAGGTGGGAAGGGAGAGTGCAGAAGTGTGTAAAAAATGTGAATGCTTCAAAAGTTTGTTACTTAAAACC
The DNA here is from genome assembly GCA_034769755.1 of Odontamblyopus lacepedii. Classification (NCBI taxonomy): domain Eukaryota; kingdom Metazoa; phylum Chordata; class Actinopteri; order Gobiiformes; family Gobiidae; genus Odontamblyopus; species Odontamblyopus lacepedii. The sequence continues at coordinate 30,438,221 of CM068350.1, forward strand.
CCTTGCGTAAATTTGTAGTTGAAAATAAGCTTAAAGGTACTTTGTGCTTGTGCGAAGTTTCTGGAGATGCCGGGAATGATGGTATGACATTAAAAATATACATCATATATACATACTCTTATTCATTACCGGTGTTTCTATTGCCCAAAAATCCAATGATTCCTTCTGAGAATAGGGGCGGGTCCACAGATCTGAATTGTATTTGTATTTATTTTGGGCAAGTAATTTACATTCTTTTACAATGGAACAACATATTATAATCATAATATTAGTGAAATCATAACAGAAATGACAACAACATAAAATTTGCCCAAAAAGCAGTGGGAAGAAGAAAATTTATTTAATCCCACCCCCTTGAATTGTAATGTAGTGTTGTAAGCTGCTTGTCTCCCTCATGATCTATAACCTACTGTGGAACATTCTAGACAAAGCAATAATATTTACATGGAGACAAGCAGACAAACTAGAAATATTACGCAGTGCACGTTTAAATAAAAGCATGTTATTAATTTGGAATGTTTTGTTTCATTAAAAACCTGCACTAAAACTGGACTAAAACTTGGAAAATCTATAAAGTCATGCGGCTTTAAATTGAAATAAATGTATTAAACCTATAGCAGATATGGAAAATATGGAGCAAATGAGCCTTTTTTTACTACAGTTTTTGGTTTTGAAGAATGTTCTGCGGAAGTGAAAAAGAAATAAACAACTTTTTCAGACCCAAGAACTCATAGAGACAAAAATATTATGGCTATGTACGACTATTTGTTTTATGACTTATATAATTGAACACAGTTTGCTGAATGTATTACTCTAGTTATTGTAAGTCATTATGTTCTTGTCGGCCCCTGAGTGCGGAGCAGAGCCTGGTGCCCTGGTTTCTGTTCTCTTCTAATTGCTTTTCCAGAAGCTGCAAAGCCCCATGCCTTATTAACACATATTCAGTTTCACTCACTTTGTGCTGTCCCCTAACCTCCTCTACTCCTTCTCTTCTTCTCTCCTTCACTCCTCTGCTCACTCTGTCCTCTATTCCTACTCCCCCTCTCTTTCACTCGTCCTCTCCTCCACTCCTTCTCTCCTTCACTCTTTCTCTTCTTCTCTCCTTCACTCTTTTACTCATCCACTCTTTCTCTCTTTCACTCCTCCACCCCTCCTCTCCTTCACTCCTTCACTTCTCCTCACCCACTCCTCCTCTCCTTCACTCCTCCACCCCTCCTCTCTTTCAGTCCTTCACTTTTCCTCTCCCACTCCTCCTCTCCTTCACTCTTTCTACTTTCTACTCCTTTTCTCCTCTCCTCTGCTCCTCCATTCCTCCACTCCTCCTCTCCGTCACTTCTCCTCTCCTTCACTCCTCTCCTTCATTCCTACTCTTTCTACTCCTTCTCTCTTTCATTCCTCTACCCCTCCTCTCCTTCACTCCTCCTACTCTTTCTACTCCTTCTCTCCTTCACCCCTCCTCTCCTTCATTTCTCATCTCCTTCACTCCTTCTACTCTTTCTACTCCTGATTTCCTTCACCCCTCCTCTCCTCTGCCCCTTCATTCCTCCACTCTCTCCTTTCTCTCCTCCGCACTGAAAAACTAAAATCTAGCCAGGTTAAGATGACTTGAATTAAGAAAGTTTTATGATTTGAGTAAATTCACTTGACAAGTAAAATTATCTACCAACTTTTTGTAGACTTTTTGTGGTTAAAATATGAAAATACATTTTGCTACACATAAGATAAGAAAAACAACATGCCTTTACACTTAAAATAAGAAACAAAATCGAATGTTGCTTGAATTAAGAAATATGCACTTATTCCATTGGTCGATCATTTTACTTTTCAAGCCGAATCTACTCAAATAAAGTCAAATGTTCTTAATTTAAAGGTGCACTGTGTAACTTTCTGGTTGGGGGTCTATCACCTGCTTGTTTCTATGGATTTGTCACTGCTCTGCCTTGACATTAAGCAACTCTACATTACATTTATTAAATTAAAGGTGGTTTTATAGCTCAAAAATACCTTAAAAAACAACCATTCTGACTGTGAGCGGGGCAGCCTCTCCACAGATCTGATCTGAACTTGGTCTGGTTTGGTCTCCATGAAGATAGAAATTTTTAATACCATACTGTGAAACATTCCAGACAAAGCAATAACATCACGGAGAAAAGCATTTGATGGACCCTCCACCAAAAAAGTTACACAATGCACCTTTAAGTCATTTTAACTAACGTAGATATTGCTTTTTGCGGTGCCCTCCTCCTCTCCTCTATCTGTGAGTTTGAGTGGAGCTGATGTATGTGACAGCTGTCATTTATGAGGCTATATGGAGCAGGGGGCGGGGCTCTGGCCAGTGTCCAGAGGCGTGCCAAATACGAGAAAGTGGATCTAGTTAGCATGTCAGATTTTAAGTGCTGAAAAGGGGCTCGCTTACGCACAGATGCCCAAATGAAAGTCACACCTCACGCATAAACACACAGCCTCGGAAAACATGAAGATCGAGTGATTCGCGGCGCAGTTTGTTTGTGGCTACGCAAGAAAAATACTGTGTAGTGCTGCTAAGTATGTGCATTCCTCAAGGGTTGGCTCATGTTGGCATTTGGAGGCTACTAGTATAAGCTGAACTCTTTCAGTCAAATGAGCGTGAGGGTTGTAGATACTGTATGCAGTCATTAGTTTTAGATTAATCGGTTGATGGATTTTATATTAGTTGACTTATTATGTTATTATGATTATAAATATGGACCACAGCTGACCAATGTGAGTTTTATAAGTGACTGGACAGTTTAATTTGCCTTTTCATATTCACATAGCAATTTCCTCAGTTAAAAGAGTTCATATTTCATAATAATTCACCACATTTCTGTAGTACCTCTGACCTCCATGGAACCAAATCATTTTTTTCAGAAATCATTAGTTCTTATGCATGTTTTTTGTACTTTAAGTGTTAAAATGTCATGTGGTGCGACTGTGCATCATGTGGTGAGCAGGTGTGTGTCATATTGGACATAAAAAAAAAATCAATGTGCGTTAAAAATCTAAAGAAATGCCAACAGTTTGTTTCTATACACTTCATATTACTCAGAACGTAGATTAATATCCCAACCATGTTTTAGAAAATAAAAAGGTTATTCTCGGTCACACCACATGACATTTTTTAAGGTCGTAGCCAATTCATGTACATAAAAAACACAAAAAATGCTTACTATAAATATTAAACATAGATTTATGCACCTGACACTGTGAATATTTGAAAAAGTTCAATAGAAACTAATATTTTTTATATTTTAAAATTTGCCTGTTGAAAATCCTAATACATCATTGACCCATGCATTTTTTGTGTCAGACCCTTATAATTTTGAGATCTTAGTGCAGTGCTGCATCCTTTTTTGTCAATTAATCAATGCACAGGAAATATCTTTTGTCAAGTACAGCTCTAGAGTCCAATGATGTTGGCAGATTGGAAAAGCTTTTTACTTTCTCAATACCAGAATTGTGCGACTTGTTGGGTTTCTTACATCCTTTGGTCACCTTATCTAAACAAGTTCACTAGTTCCTGTTTACTTACTACTGTGTACTAGCCTTTTATCACTAGTGGAGCTGAAATGTTAATTGATTAGCCATCAAGCAATAGAATAAATGTTTTCTGGACTATACACAGACTCCAAAACTTCCATGTGCTTTGAGAATGAGATGAGGTTTGACTAGGGTTAGGGTTATTTTACCAAAAATAGCAATGTAATATTTTCTGGATTAATGGATTAACAAAATTACCGTCATCATGAGCAACTTTTGAGCACCTTAAAGCAATATGGTTTTGAATACTGTTTTGTAGTAGATGTACCCCATTAAATTCACAACATTAGAACAGAATAAGAAAGGAAAATGTTTAAGAAATGACATTCAACTTCATCCCCATCAAGATCTCAATTGTATTAAAATGTAACATGACCCCACAACTTGCTGATCTGACCAATTAGCCTATAATACCAACACCCTCCACCCCACTCCTCACTGTACTAATGGAGAATTCTTGAGGCAGGTGTCCATGGTGGTGGTGGTGGGGCTGTTGGGGTGTAAAAGGCCAGCTGCTGGAGTAGACTGTGTGGGTGTGAAGTAAACTAGCTCTCTCCCTCTGCCTCTCTGTGACCTCGGCTGCCTTTGATCAGGCCTCTCGTGTTTGGAGCACTCCTCAGGTTTACGTCACGTCGGACACTTTCTTATAGGCAAGTTTATCTCCATGGCCTTTTTGTGGCGCTAAAAGGGTTATGATTTACATTACCATTTCTAGAGTGTGTAAGTGATTCAAGTGACGCATTGTGATGTCCATAGTGTCCAGTATTTTCTGTGCTAAGTAATTCCATGCATTTTTCCCCCCTGACTTTTGACCTTATTTCGCCCCACCCAACTTTGCCTCTAAATGCAACTTCACTTTTGTTGAGGTAGCACTTCACTGTTAAGTGGAAATCCCATTCATTTAAAGGGTCCAGATTACGCTATTTTCTGATCTATGTTATTATAATGTTGTTTTCTCATCACAAACATGTACTCGGGCATGTGTGAATGAAACAAAACACAATTCCAGCGATGTTTTTGAGGAGGTTACAACATTTTAACATGGCTTAAACTCACAAGAGTCCATTTTATGTAACATAGGACCTTCAAATGGCGGATCTGAGAATAGTTTCAGTGCTAAAATATGATATAAAGTAGGTAAGTTTCTATAAAATGCTCATGTGCAAGTCAAGTAAACACTGCCCCAGCTTTGTTGTTCATATAGAATGTGCTTATTTGCTGTCAAGATCTACAGTCCCATGTAAAGTAATAAAACCCAAATGATGATGGTGTCGCCCACTGCATCTTCCGAAATAAGGTGAATATAATTGTCTTTTCAGTGTCCTACATACCAGAGAGTTGTAAATGGATTTAATTTGTTTGCTTGCTTACTATAATACTGGAGACATTGAGCTGTGCTTTCAAATAATGTCATATTTTTTACTGTTTGTAATGACAGTAAGAGCAAAACAAACTTTGGAAATCAGTATTGGCTGAAAATATCTGTATTGGCTGAAAATATCTCTATTGCTTATAATGACAATAAATGACATTTGTTATTTACACTGTAGTTTACTATACATACCCCAGCCCATTTCATTTCCAGGCAGATAACTGACATAAACATTGCTGCTTTGTGACTGTGTGTGTGTAACTCATTTACATTTTCTTAGTAAAACTTTGCTTGAAATGTCCTTGATTTTTGCCCTTCTGGTTGTAATCTTTTCGCAGCCTGCTTTGAACCAACTGCCAGCCGAACTTGGCATATTCCCCTGCTCACCTTAATAATTACATGCTGTGAAGTCTTCTGAGGCCACTTTAAACTCCCTCTTTAAAGATGCAGGCGCTTTTCCAACTCCATATCTTGAGATCCTAAAGTGATTATAAATGTGATGTGGGATGCTAAGGTTGAGAGAGTGATGTAATGCTAAACTTAACATGCCCTTTTGAGCTCAAAAGCAAATCACGATGGGGAAAAAATGCTTTAGTTAATAAAACCGTTGAAAAATAGTTGAATGAATATTATAATAACATCTGAGACAAAATGATAAGATAAGATATCCTTTATTTGTCCCACATTGAGGAAATTTCAGTGTTGCAACGCACAGTTAAGATAACAGGCAAGAAAACAGTAGCAGCATAGCAGTACAGAATTACTTAGAAATAGACAAACTCTATAAAGATAAGGAATATAAAATAAAATTCTGTATACAATAAATTGCTATCTGAATACAGTGGCTACAGTTTGTACAGTATAAATAATGTTAAATCTTTAAAGTGGCTACAGTATCTTACGGTAAAATGAGTTTTAGCATATATAAACTCAGAAAAAGCTACGCACCATTTTAAAACATGAAAAACAGAACTTGTTTGTTAGTCACTAGTTAAAACCTCATGTTCCTAATACCTTCCTAGCATCCTAACACATCATAACTTTCAAGAGGAGTTTTGCATCACACCACTGCTAACAAAAACAAACACACCAATAAATAAATAAATAAATAAACTTTATAACTGGATACAGACAGTGGATATCCATCTCTTTTTCACTCTAAAATCTGTTTTTACAATATATCTGTACTATGGAAAACATTTATTACATAGAAAAAATATGATACAGATGCTTTAAAGGTGCACTGCGCAACTTTTCTGGAGGAGGGTCCAGTATGTGCTTGTCTCCATGGACATGATATTGTGTTCCGTGGTATGACATTAGACATATCCAACTAACATTTATGAATAGGGGGCGACTCTCCACAGATCTGAACTGTTATGTAGCGCAGTGCTGTAACCTGCTTGTCTCCCTTGTGATAGAAAGGTTTAATCTATACTGTGGAAAATTCTAGACCAAGCAATAACATTTCCATGGAGACAAGCAGACGGACCCTATTCTAGAAATGTTACGCAGTGTACCTTTAACAAAAAATATATAATTTTAATGGGAAATGTGAGATTATTTATTTATTTATTAAGGATTGTAGCAGCTGATAATGTAATAATGGCCAATAATGTGATAACTGCCTGTAACGCAATCATTTTTATTTAATAAAGCCAATAATGTAATAACTTACCAGTAATGTAAGAAAATGTCTAAAACAATAACGTAATAACATGTTACTAATAATGTAGTAAGTTATTACATTCAGCTAGTTATTCATTTACAATTACAATTATTAAGTATTACATACTCTTCCTTTAAATGATATGAATAAATTATTACATTATTGGCAGTAGTTTTTAAACCAGCCAATAATGTAATAACTAACCAATAATGTAATATGTTTCTATATTATTGGCATTAGGTTGTTACATTGTTGGCTTTATTACATTAAAAAATATTACGTTATAGGCATTTATCACATTATTGGCCATTATTACATTATCGGCTGCTACAAAGATCAATATTTCACTTCTGTTGTGGAGCACATCCAGGAAACACAAGCAGGTTCACGCCAGCCACACTTCACCTCCTCTTGGCATCGTCTGAGCTTCTTATCTGCATGTAATGTTCAATCAGCATTTATCAACATGGGACTTAAGACAGGGCTGCCCACACATCAAATGCAGGGTGCAGTGCAGTGAAGGGTGGGGGCAGGAGAGGGGGATTATGGGTAATCAGAAGGTGAAAGGAATGCGGCAAAGAAAAGACAGGGGAAAGCTCTGTCAGAGATAATGGAGTATAGCATTTATCAGTCTCTGGATCTACATGTGGGATCGTGGGATGGATGGGTGAGGGCGGGGGCGCGGGGGATTAGGGAGGAGGGGAGGGCATCTTGTAGGATGGGTGAGTGAACAGGGCACGGCACAGGTCGGGGTGCTGTCCAATGAGGCCCCCCTGACAAGAAAATATGTCTCAAGAGCATGTTGTGTGGGTTTATTTAAGGTGATGAAAAGTGGTGCGTGCATGCATCGACTGACCATTTGTTACTTGGTTGTTTGGGGAGTTGGTTTGCGATTTTGTTGGCGAGATGCAGTTAAATGATACCAAAAAGCTAATACTACTTCAAGTATTTGGGAAAAGTTAGTTAGTATGTCAATTTTAAATGTACATTATTGTTTGATAGCACCCAGTATACTACACAATTGTAATTGAATATTTCTGCTGTCACTGCAGGTGGTGGGACATGACTATAAACATGTACCAGAAATACACATTTAGAGTTCTGAGTCCACTTGTTTGAGGACAGTGAGATGCAGATCTTGGCCAGAGAGAAGAATTGGTTTGAGAGGGGAGTTAAAGAGGCTATGTTTGTTAAAAAAGAGAACCCTTCTTTAGACTCAGACACCATCTGTCTCCAATCTATAACTCCATTCTTAAACCTAAATCAAAACAAATTAAGAAAACAACAAGGTGTAGCCAGGTCAGGCACTGAGGTGTGAAAAAAACACCCATTATGGCCCTGTATGATTATGCTAATTTGACCCCACTCTCATTTCAATAGGCCGAGCTAACAACAGAAATCGTAAATAAGTTAGGGTTAGTTTCAGAGTAATTTGCGGTAGCTAACTCCTCCCCCTTGCAGGCAGATATAAGACAGTGTCCTCCAGCATTCTGACCAGAACTGAAGAAGCACCTTTAATGATTAATCAGACTTTTATCTGAGTTTTATTTTTATGCAAACTGACCAATTGACTGAGGGAATTACAACAGACAGATGATCTGATTTGTGCTGTTAAAGAAGTCTCTCAGACACAGCTAACATTCACAGTTTTTCATTTAGTTACTCTCACCTTTTTGTTGAAAATCCAAATCAGTATTCATGGTCTAAACAAGACCATGAATGCTGATATTGAGCATCAGCTCCTAAATAATATGCAATTTAAATTCATTTTTTTGAGACCGCCTTAAAACCTTTCTCAGTGTTTGCTAATCTGTGTGTTGTCTCCATTGTAACTTCTGAACATTTCAGCATTCAATTCAATTTCAGTTCAAGTTTATTTATATAGCACATTTAAAACAGTTTCAGATGACCAAAGTGCTTCACATAAAAAGTCAACAAAAGAGAAGAAACAGTTACGTATACATATATACAGATAACCATAGAAGACCACAGAGATCCATGTAGAACACCCTCAACTTGATGCCAGTCTATCAACATCAGAGTATTCAGAACACAGTATCCTGCTCGAACCACGAATTGGAATTTGTTACAAAATATATTTTAATATTTGTATTCATTCTGTAACTAAATACATTTTCAAAGTATTCTTCTCACCACTGCTTACTGTGGTGATGGGCAAGGCATTTCCCGCAAAACTAGTATCAAGGTTTGGCATCATATCTTCAGTGAAAGAACCAACTGTTTTAGTCTTCATCCAATACTGATTGCTGTTATGGAAAACATGTTAATAGTGTAGATTCTTGAACAAACGTTTGCACAAAATGGTGAAACAGTACTTCAAATATTCCTTTCAGCACTTGGGATATGTTGGACACAAACATCGAGCTTGTATTAACTTTGTAACAAAACTTTTCTGGAGGTGCTGACATTAGCCTGGAACTGACGGGTTTAAAAATCAATACGGAAATGTTTCTTATGATTCTGGCTCCTCTGGCTCTGAGTGTGGATGTGGAGGAGTACAGTGCGATTACGGCTGATGACGAGCTGATGATGGATTCTGCGGTTGTGGGAAAGATGGACAGACCGAGTTCAAGTCAGTGGAGGAATGCTGATGAGTGAACTAACAGGCCCAGAGACAAGAGTGTCCTAGCGCTCATCTTTGCTTTCCTCGCTCCTCTTTCCTCTCTTCTTCCTCACTCTTTCCTCACGTACCTCTCTCTCCTCTTTCCACTCTTCTGTCCTTCTACTCCCTTTTTTCTCTCATCTTTTCTTTCCTCCTCTCTACTCTCCCTCTCTTCCCTTTTCCCTCTCTCATCTCCTTCTTTCTTCTCCCTCTGTCCTCATTGTTTCTGTTCTGTCTCTTTTTCCTCCCTCTCCTTTCTTCCCTCTCTCCTCATCTTTTCTCTCTTGCCTCTCTCTCCCTTTCTCCACCACCTCCTTTTCTCTCCTCCTCCTCCCTCTCTCCTCTCCTCCTCCTTCCCCTCTGGTTGACCCTGGTTTATGGCTCTTTTACAGCCCCTGCTCACTGGTTGTCCAGATTCTCCTCCCACAGGGCTCTGCTCCCTTGTCAACCCATAGCCTGAGCCTGGAGCTGCAGAGGTATAGACTTGAATACAGAAGGTTTAACACACACTCAGTTAAAAAAAAAAAGTGTCCAAGATGATCCCATACACACACAACGGACTGGTGAACTAAAGTGAGAAATGTTAAAGGATCCATATTACGCTATTTTCTGACCTGCGTTATAATTTCCTCATCACAAATATACCTGGAGTTGTGTTTTGTTTCTTTCACACATGTTTAACACACAAATCCTGTATATTTAGCCTGATCTCTTCTCTTAAACAGAAAACACGTCACCATATGATGTCATGTAGTAATACAGGAAGTGCTCCACTGTGTTTTTAAACTCTATACACCTTCACTAGAATCATTTGGATAACTTCACCCCTTCCCCTCCACTTCATGACATCAGAAGGTGGAACAAAATTGAGTATTTTTTAGTATTTTTTAAACATCACAGACAGGCTAATCAGGGGTGGGCAATTATTTTTTCTTTGGGACCACATGAGAAACAGAAAATACTGTGGAGGTTCCGGCCAAAATGCTTAACTCAATTCTGCATAATAATAATTGTATTTCTTTATAAAAAGCAGTAAACAACAGTGTTTTAACAAGCTGGTCAGACTGGTAAGAGTTTATATTATGACTAAGCAATGAAAAAGTGAGGTTGTCTTACAAAAAATGTCACCTCTAAAATAAAAGCAATGCAGCTTTAGTCCATGCATGATGTAAAATGATAAAATATGTTTATTTTGACATTCCAAATTAGCTTAAATGGGCTGGTCAGAGTCAACCAATGGACTGGGAGCTGTACAATGTCGAGGTCTGGACTAGACTAATAATAATTGATTAAAGGGTTATTTATTACATTATAACTCCATTAGCAACGCCAGATCTGTATCAAGATATTGGTGCAGATGAGTCATGATAGTGAAAAAAACAGTGCCTATTCATTTGAAAACAAATGTTAAAAACAAATAAAATTGCTACAAAAATAATTTTGTGCTGACTCCAGTCCTCCCTTAGCTCCTTAATATTTCCATTTAGAGTAATCAATAAAGTACAGGTCATGCATGTTTATAGGTACTGCAAAAATAGCCACTAGAAAATACTGTTGTCCAAAAATATCATAGATGGAGCTTTGTAAGTTAAAGCAAACCTGAGGTATAGCATTCTTTGGCGCTCTTTCCACGTTATAATTTATTATCTTAAACACTGACTGGACCTGGAAGACTTCAGGATCAAACCATTAAGAGTTTTCCTTCAAAATGTCCCAGTCTTTTTACCCTGATGAATCTGTTGTCTCAAAGCCTAATATGATCCAATGCAGGCCGTCCTCTTCTGTTATTCTAATGTTTATCTCTGGCTATGGAAACTACATTGATGCTTCCCAGTATTTGGATGTAGTTTACTCAAAATGGCCACTCTGAATTTGTCAGAAAAAAGTTTGAATTGTTACCAGAGCAATTACTGTCCACAACTTGATACTGGAATTGTCATATGTTTTATATATTTCCAAAAGTTCTCCCCAGTGACCGAAGTATACTGTAGCAGATTTAACAAGGTGGAGAGTGGCAAGAAGGAAAAGTGCTCCACAAAATTCTGGGTCGGTGCGTGTAGTAAATTACACTAACAAGCGCACGCCACAGTTTTATCCTGCTTTAAATCACTGCTGTGGTTCAGTGCAGGGTTGGGGTACAGGCTCTGGGGTCTGGGGTCTGGGGTCTGGGGTACGGGGTAGTTTACTGTGCACAAAACATAGCCTAAACAACCAGGCCTATTGACGTTCTCTGTTGATTAACTTTTCAAAATGATTCTCTTATTAAAAAGTATGTTAAAAATTGACTGCTTTGTTACAATGATTGGAAGATTTTTTTAAAAATATAATTTGATGCAGTTCATCGTCCCAGAGGTTATCATCGTAGTGTTTTGTGCTTCTCAGTAGCCATATTACAGGGCTTCTGTTTTTACTGCTTTAATAAAATAACTAACTTGACTTAAAACGGGTAAATAAATTGTCCATATAATAAAATTTATCAACGGAAAACCAAACTCATTTTAAAGCAACATGGTGTAACTTTCTGGGGGTGGCTATATGATTCCATGGAATTAGAAAGTTCAGACCACACTTTCCATGGAAATAGTTATGTTTTATATATTCTACAAATCTACTCGTATAGGAAAGGAACAACATTTTCAGGGAGGAAGCCTAGGCTGAGTAAGTCAGGTCTGTGGACCTGTGCAAGCACAGTCACATTAAAGATGCGCTTACGTTTTTCATTGCAATAAAAACATGATCTTTTTGATCTTAAAGTTACATGTTGGGCTTTAAATGCCTGCCCTGCTCTTTTGTGCTATGTAAAGCCTGGTTTTAATGCTTGCAGTTCATCCCACAGCAGTTTGCGAGAGTGTGGAAGTCTTTGACAGGGTGCCCTCCTGACCCTGTCGAGCCTGCAGTGACAGGACGCCCTCCTGACCCCGTCGAGGCTGCAGTGGCAGACTTCACAGAGCACTCTCCTTTTCTCAGGACGGCCGGTCATTCCTCCCCCTCTCCCACACACTTCAGGTCAGGCCCACTCAACAAGAGACCAGTGCTAACATTGGTAAACTGGCATAGATAAATTGGCTTTGTCTCTTATGAGAAATGAAAGAAATAAATAGTATAAAATTAGAAAAGTTTGAGTGAATGAATAATGCAATGTAAAGCACTCCAATTAGGGCTACAACTGACATTTATTTTGGTCATTGATGGCGACTGATCTATGTTTAAACCACAGAAAGCCAGTGAGATTTTTAATATTTTCGACCAAGATGAAGCTAATGGTAGTAATAATAAGAAAAAATGTTTATAGCATTGCAAGATGGGGTCAAATAGGGCAATGAAGCAATGGCCACTCCTTTTTTTAGTTTTGATTGCAAGAGCTTCCTTGTGCTCTGGTTCAGATCTGCCTCTTCCAGCTGTTTACATTCTAAAATATAATTGCATAGTTAACTTACCTTACTTTTACAACTGCTCACTCTATGAAATATGTTTGCATTTAGTTAAAATACACCACGCTCTCTAACATTTTTGCTTCAACTCGCCATATTTTCAGCTTGAATTCACTTCACAAATTTTTACTTTTTACACTTTTTGGCTTACACTTCTCACTGGATGCATTTTTGCCAACTCTAAAAAGATGTTACTGTCTGTGTAAGATTAATCTTTTTCTAACTGCCCTTTCTCCTCTGACTACGGCATCCCCGGAGAGCTAAAAAGCATTCAATCAGCTTATGCTCACTGCAGTTTTAAAGCGAGTATTTATGCAGCTGTAGCATCTTGAATGTAAACCGGAGGGTGTAGTGTTTTGTGCGAAGGAATTTTACAATGTGCTCCAGAGAAAAAGCAACTTATTGACATCCAGTAGGGAAGATGTGATAAATGATTTGAACACTGGTCCAAACTCGAGCATGCCGAACACATTTGTATCTCTCAACACTAGAGCATTAACCAGCGTGACACCTTACACCACTGTAGCAGAAATGGCTGGAAAAGCTCTAAGCAAAAGCAGTCATTTATCTCTCTCTACGTCTGTCCATACAAACTCTTTGTTACTCGGCTGGTCTGTCAGATCCCACCTTTTACCTGCGTTTTTTTTAACTTTTTTAGATGGAATACCTTAGCTCTGTTTTGTGGTCTGCTATCTGGTTACACACTCGGATAGAGTTTAGATGCCGTAACTGAGTTTGCTATCCTAAAAAGGTTAAAAAAAACTGACCTAATTTTCATTTTAATTGTTTGCGGCGATCTAAACTTATTACTCACTTTCCTAACACAGTTTTAGCATTCTAATTAGTCACCGCCACAATGTTTCTGAGCACATTTTACTACTTTCAGTGGTCAGAGCTGAGTTTTGCCACATTAACGCTAACATCGCACCAGTCTTAATCCCTGGTTCGCTCTCAACTCCCTGTTCCACCTTGTGATGTCATGTGGTAATACAGGAAGTGCTGCACTGTGTTTTTAACCTCTATATGCCTTCACTAGAATCATTTGGATAATTTCAGCTCTATAATTGCCAATCTCTACTGAACTAAAGGGGAAAAAAACGAAAAATTACAGCTTCCTGACATCACAAGGTGGAACAGAGCATTTTGAGGTTTGGAGAGAGACAGACTTATAAAAAAAGGATTACTCAAACATGTGAATAAAACAAAACACATCTCCAGGTATGATTTCGAGGAGGTAACACCATTATAATGTGGCTTAAAGCTCACAAGAGTCAATTTTGTGTAATGTAGGACCTTTAACAAAATCCATACTACTGGTTTGCATTGCTTTTATTATCACGTGAAAAAACTGTAACTCTGATATCCAGCAGCAACAGTTTTTACTGCATCCAACTCATGTTCCTCCAAAGCCTTGAGGAAATCTTCCCTTTTCCAGCGACTCAAGAAACATCTGCAACATCTAAAATTGTAAATGCAACAGAACTGGCATGTGCTTCTCGCCAAAGGCATCAAAAGTCCACTCCTTCTTTTCTGTTTGGTTATGAGCTGAAAGACATACCCCCATAGCCCCCCTCCCTCTCTCCCTTTTCCTCCGCTTTTTACCAAAACATCATGGTATACACAAGCTCTGAGCAGTGCGCTATATTGACTGCATAAACTGTGAAATCAGTCTCTTAGCAGTAAATCAAAAGTTTATGCTCAAAATCATATTCCGACTCTGAAGAGCAATTTGAGGGGCGTAACGGACAAGTCTGTGCACATTTTGTCCAATTGGCACACAGACAAATATAAACACGTAGGTTGTTTTGGGGCCTATCCTTTCCACCATAATGGGGTTTATTAGTGGAACACACAAAGAGGAGCTACTGTAAACAGGGCAGCAGGGCACTTTTAATAACTCTGCAACTGTCAGCTTCAGTGAACTTTTACAACAAAAAACGCAGCCAAGTTCGTGTAGTGGTTCCAAAAAGCACAGGTGGGCTATCACAGGCTGAAATGCTTTAAGTTGTAAAGAGACATGAATATAAAACGATTTGTAGGTCAGTGAATATAAACTCATTTTGGCCTTAGCCCTTTTGGCAGTGTCGATAGTTCTCTGGTGGAAGGTCCGATTCCATTTGTCTCCATTGTGGTGTTATTGCCTTGCCTGGAATGTTCACCAGTATGGGAATAAACATATCTATTCCCATGGAGATAGTGGCACCATCAGGACAAGTGACAGGTCAGGTCTGTGGAGAGGTGACCCCAAACAAAGCATGTTAAATGTTAGCATTATTAAATGATGGATAACAAAATAAACACTTGATATGTTTAATGCAATACTTTGGAACGTTCCAGGAAGGTAAAAACATCTCCATGGAGAGAAGCTGGTGGGCTACCTTCCATCTGAAAAGGTACGCAGTGCATCTTTTTATTAAAAACTAATACTATTGGAGTAATAATTCCCCATAATGCTATTATTGAGTACTTCTTGTGGGACCTGCGGTAGAATACATGTCTAAATACATTAATCAATCAAATAAACATGTAAAGGACCACTTAAGATAAGATAAGATAAACTTTATTGTCCTAAAGGGGAAATTTGTCTTGGGCTCAATGCCACAGCTTAAAAACACAGTTACACTCACACATACAGTACAGTCAGACAAACATTAGAGTTTATCACAAGATACACAGATACAGATGTGTCCATTATTAATGCCCATTGTCCATTCATGAACTGCACAAGCAGAAAGTGTTTAAGTTATTGCACCAGCCCTATTGCCCAAAACAGTTATTGATTTAAAACAGTACAGCTGCAGAGCAGGACCTGGGTTGCCAAAGCACAGCAGCTCCCAAAAGTGATCATTTATTGTCAAATTATGATCTTAAATTAAGAATAAAAATGTTGTACAAAACAAACTTTCTTTCTGCTGTCACATAAGCCTTATCTTCACCCTTGAAATCCATCCAGCGTGTTGTTGGCAGGCCTCGTTTCACCCATCCCTTGTGTGACCAATGCATGTGTGGAGGTTAGGCCCTTCTCCTCACACAGATGCTCCAGGAGGTATGTCAGGTATGTGAGGTCTGAGCAGGCTGGAGAGGCACAGCCCTGTGAGAGAGAGAAGCCATCCTGCTGTCTGTGCTCAGGGCCGCGATCACATGTGAAGATAAACATGGGTCCACTTTGAAATGGCTCCTTATCTCCTTCTCCTCCTGTCTGTAGCCTGTGCGATGCTTTGTTCTCGCTGTGATGGACAAGGTACTGCTGGCTTTGAAGTCCATGGTTATCTCTCTGTGCTATTGAAAGTGAATATGAAATGTTTATAATATTCCAGATTGTCAGCTGGATGAAGGAATAGTGGGGGTGGTTTGGGAAGCACATTTTGTGCACATGGTTATAGGGAAAAAAGTTATATTGATGTCAAATAAAGCATTATCCATATTCTTTAAACTCTTCTGGAGATTTAAGGTTGATTGCTGTTGTGTTAAAAAGTGCATAGTGATCTATCGGTCTATAACTATTCACAATATTTTACGGTATAACAAGATTTCAACGTCCTATATTACACAAATTGACTCTAGTTAGCTTTATGTCATGTTATGATGTTTCCTCATCAAAAAAATAGATGTTTTGTTTCATTCACACATTTTTGAGTAATCCTGCATTATTAGACTGTCCATATCTCCTTCTCCTCCTCGCCCGGCTCCTCCTCCTCGCCCCTCTTCTCCTCCTCCTCGCCCGGCTCCTTCCCCACCTGGGTAGCTGTGGTCATACTGAACTGGCCCACGGGCCTGGACATCTATAGCCTGTCCGTCCATGGGAGTGGATCCCTCCTTCACTGTAGTTCTCCCCGAGGTTTCTTCTTTTTCCCAGGACCCTGGGTTTTTTGGAGTTTTTCCTTGCTGAGAAGGAGGGTCTAAGGACAGGGGATGACTGGACCATGTTTCATTTGCTGCTTTACATGAATGTTGTTTTTTCCTGTTTTGATATGTCTGTGTGTATGTTTTACTCATCCATATCTTGGAACGCCCTTAGAGGCTACTGTTGTTGCGATTTTGGGCGCTACAAAATAAATTGAATTGAAAAAATTGAATTGAATTGAATATCTCCAAAGCTCAAAATGCTCTGTTCCACCTTGTGATGTCATGTAGTGGTAGTTTTCATGAGTTTCCGTTTGAGAAATTAATTCAGTCTCAATGTGCAGAGTTTGTGTGTTAAACATGTGAATGAAACTGAACACAACTCCAGGTATGTTTGTGATGAGGAAACTATTAGAACATAGATCAGAAATGCTGTAATATCAGACCTTTAAGCATTTGTTATGTTCCTTCTCCATCTGCTCTCTACCCCACATCCTCCTGTTTCCCTGCAGTGGCCCAAAAACACACACAGATCCGGCGTTGATTAACCTTTAATTAATAAAATGCAGTTGCCTCAGTGGGTTGTCCACAGGCCTGTTTTTCTGAGTGCTTGTTACCAGATGCATGTTGGTTTTGGCCCAGTGCAGCCTCCATATGTGCAAGAAGACTTTTACCACACACTGCTATAACTTGTGGTCCCTGTATGTTGATTGCAATTGCTGTAGCTAAAATGTGACAATCATTGTAACTGTTCAAAGATGAATATTTGGCACATGCTTGGTGGCTGAATCATTGAGGTTTGCCTTTCCTCACAGTAAGAGGGAACTGGGTTCAGTTTGAGGCTATTTCTGCGCAGTTTGCATGCTCTCCTTGTGTTTGGTTTGGTTTCTTCAGCCTAAAATTAATTCATAGATTTTTTTTCTATGAAATATGATGACATTTATGACATATTTTTACATAACCCAAAACAAAACATGCACAAAAGGTTAATCCTGTAGGTTAATCTCGCTGTTCCTGACAGGTTGTTCCAGTGGTATTGAAGGATAGATCATGGCTGATGTAAATCTAATTTAATGTTCAATGTCCAAAATTGTTCACAAGTCACAAATAAAACATGTGATCTCTAAGCATCTTAAGCACATATGTTGAAGCATATTTATTTATAGGCCTATTTTTTGTGAATATTAAAGTCAGCTTTCTTCAGCTATTGCAATATCAAACTAGTTGTCTTTGTAGCTTGAAAAGCTAAATGGTAAATGGTCACATTTTTATATAGTGCTTT
The DNA here is from genome assembly GCA_034769755.1 of Odontamblyopus lacepedii. NCBI lineage: Eukaryota > Metazoa > Chordata > Actinopteri > Gobiiformes > Gobiidae > Odontamblyopus > Odontamblyopus lacepedii. The sequence goes on from CM068350.1 coordinate 30,455,999, forward strand.
TCCACCTTCAAGGCACTCAAAGCGCTTTACATCAAGGAACCACTCACACACCAGTGTACGCAGACACTGGGGGCGAGGTTGGTTAAGTGTCTTGCCCAAGGACATATACATGTGTTGCACCTGGAATGTTGAGAGTGCGATTCAAACCTTCAAAATTCGGATCAGTGGACAAACACCCCAGCAGCTGTTGCCCCTAACCTCCTGGATTTAACTTTCTAGCAACAATAAAAAATGACAAAAATGTTACATCATAGAGTCTTATTGTTGATGGTATGTATAGATGATTTTGCTGTTGCCCAAATGATTTAAACCAATATTTCTCCTCCCATCTTATCTCTAATCCACTGGCTCTCTGCAGACATCTCCTCAGGACATCTCAGAGACTCGTGAACTGGTCAGATCAGAAAACGTAGTCCAGACTGAAACTGTTATCTCCACTGTTATCCAAACAGCTGATGACCCTCGTGATAAGCCCCTGTGTGTGGACTGCTGAGAGATACCTGTGTAAAGCTGTAGCCATATCTATTTGAACCAGCCCAGAGGTTAAGTATGAGCAAATAGAGCTTTTAGGTAGCTCCATGGTTGTATCCTCAGGCAAGACATCAAACTCCTCTGTCAACATGAACTCCCTATAGTCCTGGGCAAAAAATTTAACTGGAGCAAGGCTTGTACTATTCCATCTGGACATCACTCATTCAGGCTCCACTGCGGTACAGAAAAGGGGAGGATGTGCTGAGAATGGGGTGCTCCGTTTGCTGGGATGAGACAATGTAAATACTGACTGTTGTAATGGGTGTTTGGTTTGGTTTGGTTCTTGACCCTTGTCTTAAGATAACCTTTGCCACCTGTTCTCATGTCCTCCACATCAAGTCGCTGTGTTAGAATTACACTTGTCAAGAGTATTTTTATCTGAACTAGTAGGTTTAATGATCCTAATTTATGCCAAATGTTATGTTATCAGAACCATACCTGGAGTTCAATTCAGTACGATTCTGAGGCTCACGAACGGATGCATGAAAAGATTAGCAATACTTATTTAAATGGCTAATTGCATAGTTTTTCTGTGGCAGGGGTTTAGGAGGTGGGAGATATTGGTGTTAGAATAGCACATTGTGATTCTCTGCAGACTTTTGTTGGAGAAACTACAGCTCAAGCCTCTGTCTTCTGCAGGGACACAGCGTTAAGTTAGTTTAAAACAGCTTGGATTAAAAAAAAAAGAAAAATAGCTCAACATTTATGGACAATACCTTAGTGTTTCTGCACACGGACAACATCTCTCTTTAACACAAGTATTTTATAAAGGAAATGTACTCTTGTTTTGACTCAGAGCCTCTTGGCAGTCTCCATCTCTTACACAGACCATATATCTGCCATCTGTGGATGACTATAACATGCGATCCAATGCTCCTATGAGTTGTGTTTGTGTACCTCCCAATCTGGCAACCATTTCATACAGTCTTGAAGCCCGGAGATTGGATGATAAAAGCAATATGGCACTTCACCTGAATGCGTATGCTAGTTGACTATACTAAACTATGATCTAAAATTATAGTCTCATTACATTGTTTTCCACAATAGTCAGAGGTGGCTGTGGTTTCCTTATGAAGTGTGACCATTGACTGCTTCCTCCTCAAGCTTTATTTCAGTATTTATGTGTTTAGACCTCACTAATTGGCAAGGAATAAGCACTAAAGTTTATAAGAACGGCAAAATATTCGAAAAAAAACAAACATGCCAGTTGCTTTCAGATTCTAAAATGTACTGATGTCTCACTGTGAAATGAGGACCATTCAAAAGAAAAGTCTCAAATGTTGTACAGATAAGATCCATTACTATTCACTATAAGGCTGGGCAATATGACAAAACTTTAATCAAAACAATACAAGCATTTAATCATTGATAAAACAAAATTGGTCAACATTTCTTCTCCAAATTCTGCTCCAAACCACATGCTTTTACAGACAGGATCGGTTGTAGACATTTTGATTAAAAAGACCTAAAAAGACCTAATCTGATCATTGATGATTACACATGAATCTCATTTGCTACCAAACCCCACTACACTACCATATCAGCATTATCTTATAATCATATCTTTTTAATGAAAATGTGCAGGCCCGATGTTGACAGCCGTGTTCAGAAAACCAGCAATTTATTCTAGAAAAACACTTGAATCTCTGTGTTCTCTGATTGGAACATCACTTTTGAGTAGGACGTGGTTACTGATGTTGGTCTATATAAAAATAATACAAAGAAATGTTATTCGGGGATTTCCAGGCAACTTTTCATGGAATTCAAGCAGCTCAAAATCAAGATAAAATTTACGTTGCTCAAACTTATATGTATGTATATATATATATATATATATATATATATATGTATGTATGTGTGTATATATATATATATATATTTATGTATGTATGTGTATATATATATATATATATATATATATATATATATATATATATATACACACATACATACATACATACATACATACATACATATATATATATATATATATATATATATATATATATATAGAGGGAGAGAGATCAATCAATATGCATTTTTTCATGGTGATTTAGATAATTTTCCACAAACTATCAAAAAAAAACTCTACAAACTGTGTAGAGTCCAGTGTCGTAACATCTTTGCAGTACCGTCTTTAGACTAAAATGTTCAAATAAAGCTTTATGCATACATTTTTCATGCATACTTAGACTGCTGGTTCGGCCAAACTAAATATTGGCCTCTTCTGGAGATTTATCACTGATACCCAATACGCTAAAAATTGCAAATATCCGTCTATCTCTTCTCGTATATTGCACTTGCTGATATAGAGCGTCCCTAACCCTATACCTCCTCGTACCTCCCTTTGCCCCCTGCCCATCTGTCCAAGTTTGACCTGGCGGGGCTGACCTTCCCAGGGGCTGATTGCATGGGTGCACTGGGCTGTTTTATTAGAAGGTATCAGTGTCACCATCTCACACAAACAGGCCTGGACGGAGAGATCAGGTGTCTACTTTCGCCAGGAGTTTGGAGCTGGGAGTATGTCACAGCTCTTTCAGGCGTCTCCAGCTTGCCTTTATTATGAAGCCTGTTACTGGCTCAGCTCAATAGGGCCTTTGTCTCTGCCGCATATGGGGCTGTATGCATTAGTGTTTGATAGAAGGAGACATTGTTTTCAACACCGCAGCATGTGTGCACGGGACCGGAGATGCTGTGCTTCTTCTGTATGCCATTAATGAGATCTAATATAAATATGAGTTATGGATGTGGTGTGTTGGCCGTGGGTTTAGCATGTGCTGCAGATGTGTTTGGTCTAATTTGGTCAGTTATTAGTGTTGATTGTGTATCAGTATCTCACTGTACTCAAATAGAAAGATATAGATGCATAGATATACATAGATATTTTAGATTTCCTATATTTTATTTTATCCTACTTATTAGGCATACACTGATACTGATATTAGTGTCAAATATCCACTCTAATATTTTAAAATTACCTGGATCAGGTGTTGGTTCTGTGATATCCTTTTTTTGCTCTGTAATAAGCTGTAATAAGACCATTTGTGGGCTGATTTTGTCCTAGAATGTCTCATAAGGCTTGAGCTTGTATTCACCTAAACCCGTTCAGTATTTATTTGAAGGATAAATAACAGTTACATAACACATTTGGATCTCTTGTGTGTTTTAAGGAAAATAAGTACCATTTTCCGCCCATGCAGCGGTATCTCTTAATATCAGCAAATACTTGAAGCCAATTTATTGGTATCGGAACCCAAAAAACTGGGTAGGTGCATTCTTACTTCTAATATACAAATGTGTATATTTCTGCCTTATTTGATACTTTTTGGTACTTTTATTACCATTATCTTTTGCTCTTTGTTATCATATTGTAATGTCTGGGCTACTGTGTCCAAGTGATTTTCCTTTTGGATCAACAAAGTTTGTTTAAAAGGTTTCACTTTCACTATCGACCACTCCTTGGCGAATGAGGGATTACATTGACAAATCTTATTCAGATATTCATTGCGGTATATTTTTATGATTTATCCACTTGAGCAAATGAACCAGGATAAAATTCTTGGGTGTCTTAAACATTCACAGAGATGGGCCTATCTGTTGTTGTGTCCTCTGTCAAGACACGTCACCCACTTTCTTGTATGAATGTGTTGACTTTATGATTAGGCTTGTGGTTTACCATCACCTGGCTGGGATCTAATTTATACTGAAAAATGCTATAAAACGATTGGTGTAACAGGGAAACAGATTGCTGCTTTTCTATCACTTCTTTGCAAAGCCTTATGCAGGAGGCAGCTGAGCCCTATTTTATTAGAATTTTTTTTTAACATTACACTTTCAAATTAAGAAATAAGAAAGCGGTTTATATTGTCTTAGTATTCTGCCAAAAATGAAAGAGGAATAAGATTTATAGATAGGCTTTTCATGCTTGGTTTGAAGGCCAGAATGTTTTACTTTACCTGTCCTTATACTTCCAAAAACATTATTGTACCCCTGATATGAACTTTCTATATAGCACCAAACTACATTAAGTCTGCATTCCTCATGGACATTTAGAATTGGTGGTTGCCAGATTCAACCCTTTTATTTTAATGGGGCATAAATGTTCAAATTATAGGAATTTTCTTAATTTGCAAGCTGTAATAACGGTATAAGGAAAGCCAACGTGCACCCTGGGCTATATTTGCTAGCTCCATGCACCGTGCTGTGTTTGGCATTCCACCTTGTTAGAAACCAGAGCCATTGTAAACAGATTGCTATGTGCTGCCTTGGACATGGATACTTAAAATGCCCTAAATATCCAATTGTTTAAACCACTATGCACGGGCACTACTTGCTTCCCATTAAATGCATTAGGTGAACCTCATTCTAACTTGATTACATGAGCGATGATCTCACAAAAGCATGGTTTGTAGTCTTTGGGCTGTGTTCAGCATATCCAGTCCTGCTGTCATTACTTGGCGCGAATATGCCACTCAGCGCAACGTGTTGTTTTCACCACCTCTCGTCCTACCAGGAGCTTTTTTCATTCTTCGTTTTTCTTTTCAAAACTGTAATGAGCAACTGTAGGGTGCTGATGGAAGATTATTTTTGGCAACTGATAATTGTGGTCATTCACGTCGCACAATACTTTTCACAATATGATTCTGTGGTCTTATCTTTCCTGTGTTATTTGACGGTTTTAATGTGTTTTATAAAGCATCTTTGAGTGTCCTGAAAAGCGCTATATAAATAAAATGCATTATTAAAATGTGTTTCATTGTGACAATTCTAGAAGAAAGATCAACTACGTTACTTTTTATCTGGTTTTAATTTATGTTTAATTAAAGAAACGGTTTATAATTTTCTGGAAGTGGCATGTCACTGCATAATTCCATGGTACTAAAAAGTTAAAACCATGAACATTCTCTATGGAAATTTATGTCACGCTTTATGCTATACTCTGGAATATTATAGCCAAAGTAATAATGTTTGGAAACATGGGCACTAGGGATGTAACAGTAACTGAAATATTGTGATATCGTATCTTCAAAGGTCTCACAATAATATCGTGGGCCATCACAATATATCGACTCAGAAGTCTCTTTGCTTAAATGAATAGTTATGATGCAGAAATACCGGTAGATAAAAAAAAAAAAAGAGGGAACTACATAGACCATGATCCTTTTCTCCCGTTCAGTCCAGACTACATTAAGAAATAACTGTTCTAAGCATTTTGAAATCTTCATTCTTTGGATTAAGTCTTGTGAAGGCATTTTTAGAGGAAAAAATAGCATATTCACAGTTTTATGAGCCTCCACAATGTATTGCAATAAACATTGTACCATGAAATGTATATCGTGCAAATATCATACAGAGAGATTTGGATATCGTTCCATCCCTAATGACAATAAATGTACCAAATGACTGGTCAAAGCATTTTATAATGTCAGTCTTGTTATTAAGATAAGATAAGATAAGATAAGATATCCTTTATTTGTCCCACAATGGGGAAATTTCAGTGTTGCAACGCACAGTAAAGAGAACAGCAAGAAACAGTAGCAGCAATAGAGTACAGTTAAGTTAAAAATAGACAAACACTATAAGGATCTAAAAAGATAAGGATTATGTATAATATCGTAATATTGTGAGCTTCCCCACCATATCGCAATAAATATCGTACCATACCATAGGGTTCATACCATGATGATATTATATTGTGAGACTTGGGTATTGTTGCACCCCTGATGGAAACGTTTGGAAACATCTTTCAACCGTACACATCCATGATGAAAAAAAAAACATACAAGCTTGCGTCTATTTTTTGCCTAAAAGTTACATGCTTTGGCTTTAACTTGAGCACTCAGAAAGTTTGTATTTGACAATGATTAAGGGCTTTACAGCTCCTGGTGTCCGTATTCTCACTATATTCTCTACAGTTGTATCACTAATTTTATATTGTGAAATCCTTATTTACAACATGTCAGCCTGTGATTGATAGGAGCATAAACAGACTTCTCTTGTAGTTCTTGAAGTTGTGGCGTGACGGCTGAAAATGACAAGGAGCAGAAGTGGAGCTTTTAGTTGAGCAGGTTGTAAAAGAGGCTGGAATGTGCTGCTGGCTGCCGGGTTTTATCTCAGTGGGAGGCGTAATGACAGTGACACGGGTTCCTCCTGGAGCTAAAGAAACTAGAAAGATGTGATGCTAAAAGGCTAAAGGCTCCATCTTCAAGTTACCATGAGGTCAGGGGAGGTGGGCTCTTCATGACTGACACAAGACGACAAGAGACAAGGCCAAATAACAAGCAGGGTTTTGTAGGTTTTGATGCCCTTCTAACTTGGACTAAGCCAAAACTAAACCAGGGCTAAATCAGAGCAAACCAGGACCAAACTGGGATTAAACAAAGACCAAACCACTACCAAACCAGGGCTAAACCAGGACCAAACCAGGACCAATCCAAGACTAAACCAAGACCAAAGCAGGACCAAACCAGGACCAAACCAGGACCAATCCAGGGCTAAACCAGGACCAAACCAGGGCTAAACCAGGACCAAACCAGGACCAAACCAGGGCTAAACCAGGAATAAACTAGGACCAATCCAGGACTAAACCAGGGCCAAACCGGAAATAAACCAGGGTTAAGTCACAACGGCATCTGAACTCATAATTTAAGACTAATTCTGAACTAAAACACAGACTTGAATGTGTTTTTATTATTAACAACATGTAACATGCTATATATAAATTAAGTTTACTGATTCACATACTTCAACTGAGTATAAGATAAAAGAACCTTCCTACAATGGGGAAATTACAATGTCCCAACACAAATTTCAAGAACAGCACTGTAATAAAATATCCAATCAGACATTTAGAGAAATATCTATTAACATGGACTGAAATTTATCTATTTAACCAGAATGTTAGAAATACCCTGAATAGAGTTCAAATACAAATAGGCGTAAAGATGGAAAAATACAGCAGCCACAAGTCTGTGTAATCACCAATGGAGCTTATACCACATTTTTAGAACCAAAGAATATGATTAAATATGTTCTAATTTTCTGGTAATATGAAAGCCAAAATGTTGTCAGTTTAGCTGTGGAAGTCCTCTCATGGGTTTCAGGCATACGGATCCCTACCTGATTTGAAGGATTTGGCAAAGCATCAGTCATAGCAACAACGCAATACAAATCTAAATCTCATATCTTTTCGAATTTGGAAACGTCTCCATAAAATCCTTCAAATCAGGAAGGAATCATTTGCCTGAAATCCAGAAGCCTTTCCAAAAACATTTATATTGTCTCCGTTTGTGTTGTGAAATAATTGCAGTGGGGGTATAATATGTCTGTTAAATGTCTGTTAAATCTTGTTGAATGTTTTGTCTTTGCATTTTTTTCTCCACTGGCCCCGGATAAAGTGGAAGAAAATGGATGGATATCAACTCGGAGATTATGATTATGGACAATTCTGGTGATGGAAAAAGTACTCTAAAAGTTTTGTTAAGTAAATGTACAGATACCAGAGCAAAAAATACACAAGTAACAATAAAAAGTATTAAAGTACCTGTTTAAAAATGTAAAAAGTAAAAGTATTTCGTTCAAATTTTGAGATCTAATTAAGCTTCAAATGTAGTGTTTTTCTGCACAGTTTTGTTCAACAGACACAAATTAATCAGTATTTTTTTCTACCAGTTTATAGTTTTTATATTTTTGTTTGCTCAAACTACAAACATGTTTAAAAATGAATCTTCAGCTTTTTTAGCAAGTCTCAAACTATAATAAAAAATACTTTTCAGCCCTGTTTAAAAATATAGTGGTGTAGAAAGTACAGATACCTGCTCTCAAATGGAGTGAAGTAAAACTAAAAAGTATCCACATTAGAGTGTACTTAAGTAAAGTACAGATACCTAAAATTTTTACTTCAGTACAGTACTTAACTACTTTTATCTGTATCTGTCTGTATCTGTATGATAATCTGCTGCGACGAGGTCGTTATGCAGATCTCTCCAAGTTGTTTAGTTGGTTACTGGAGCTGTAACTGGGGGCAGGCCCAGTACTACTGAGGAGATCGCTTGGCGTGGCTCTTCCAGTTCAGTGATGTCTTCTGTTAGCAAGTTCCATTTAGGAGTACTTGTACTGGTCAACCGCTTGGTGCTCGATTTGGAAGCTGATTGGGTTTGCCCTCCCCCTCTTTTACTTGGTTACATTCCACCACTGGACAATTATTGAGCAGAAGTTGAAAAGGATAATTTATGACAACGAAAATCCAGCTCACCTTTGCTTTTTAAGATGACCCAAGATAGTACAGGCACAGTTTAATATGGCATCTCTTCTACTTCAATTATCAGTAGCAGTGGTGCAGTAAATATCTGTTTTCAGGCAAATAACTGGTGTAACAAGATGCTCACTCAAGTCTGAACAAAATGTCACAGTTTGTAGATACATTTAGCTATAGAATCCAGGCAGATGGCAGGACTTCGTTAAATTATCCCTATTACCCCGAGGGGAGCAGACTGACGGAGGGTGGAGAGAGAAGCGAACGTTCCAGCTGTTGCCATATCATGTTTGACATCCATGTTTTGGCTCATTCACAATTTTTTCTTTTTTTATAGAGCCTCAAAAGCCTTGAGGGTTTTTTACACAACTATTACTTTGTTAACTTCTCTCTCAGCTTTTGTTTTCCAATCCTGAATAGGACTCAGTGTATTCCACCATGACCTATGAGCACGCTCAAGCTGGTGACTCACGACTAAGGATTTTTGAATCAGCGTTTTGCAAGGTTGAATCATTTAACTGTGCCACAAAGAAGGACTTTCACTGCAATGAAGAGCTAGATCAGTAAACACCATAACAGTTGGTTTGTTGTGAAGATAATTTATACTCATTTCTGGTTGTGCAACTTCCTTGTCAGTCAAATGAGAATGTGGAGACAAATTTTAGAAGGTAGTAGATAAGCAATAAAATTAAAATTCAGGATTTCAAGATTTGTTGTGGGTAAAAAAATCTGATACTAATTGATATTAAAACTATATTGAAACTAGATACTTATTTGGGCAGATATCAGTACTAAAAAGTCACATTCACAGGACAGAAATGAACCTTTCCTGAATAGCTTTATAATGATCTTGAGCTGAATCAGAAAGTATAAGAGCACATAGACCTCCAACATTTTTTTCTCTACTGAGCTACCTTTACGAAACAAAAATGCCAGAGAGCTACCAATTTTAGCAGACGCAAAGAAACTGAGTAAATATAAGAGCCACGGCAAACCTGAGGTCCCCATCAATGGTAATTAATACAATTTTACTTATTATCCACAATACATAGAATTCAGAAATCCCTTGGTGAGCTACAGGGGATGGAAAGCTACTGGGCCCTGACATAGACTATACACCCATGGACCACTATGGAACCTACCTGGACGACTGAAGAATTACACAATATAACTCAACATTATATAAAATTCTATGATATAGTGTTGAAAATGACATTCTATTGACTAAAAAAGTGTGTTCTTTATTATCAAAAGTGTGTTCTTTATTATCAGTGTGGTATTGGAAATGACATTGTGTATTGACTCTATTCTTTAGTATCAAAGATTGAAATTTTAGTATTGTGATCTTTGCATCTGTTTCTGTTTTTGCACAGTTTGGTATCTACTTTTAAACCCTTTCGTGCCATCCATTGGTGCCATGTTAATAATGGACTTTTTTCTTGCCCTACCACCTGTAATCATATTGTTCTTTCCAAACCTCCATTGCCGTTACCTGTATTCCCCCACTCCTCCGCTCTGCACTTCTGGCTTGTAAAAGTCACAGCGAGCGTTAAAATTAAAGAGATGCATGCTGTTTTTACAAGCTTGCGTTCAGACCTCTTTCTTTGTTCACTGAATTTAGTTTCTCAGATACCAATCCAAAGCTTTGCCATTCCTCTTTTCAAAAAAATTCCCTTGGTTAAAAAAAAATCTGGTTCCAACTTCGCTTTTGACTGATCTCCCATCCAAGCACCGTGACATTACGTTACTGATAGTTCCAATGAGACTTAACTGCAATACAGGTTGTTGATCTTTTATAAATACATCAACCCAAGTAGCCATTTATACATCAGCATGGTAATAAGTTTGTTATTCCTTGCTTAATATTCTGAGTTATTCCTGGGCAGAAAGTCCCCATGTCTCAATGACAATGTGGATGCGTGAAGCCAGCCATTGGACCAGTGTGACTTGGCTAAGCAGATGACAAAGTAGAGCGGGGAGCCCAAATCTCTATTACAGTGCACACAGTTTATTCTACAGGTCTTTTCCACAAGCAGGGAACCTAGAGCAGCCATTATGTCATCTCTATAAATAGCAGTTGCTCCGAAGAGACACACATTCAGTCATTATACACCCCAACAGAGGTTTAAGAGTAATGGGGTGCCTAGTGGCATATGCAGTTATGTAGTGGTAGGTCCATTATAGCTCAAGTACTTTATAATACTGTGAAATTGTGTTTAATTACCATATAGGTAATATTTATGCTGGCTTGCAATGAGCTAATTAATTTCCTGTCTATTACTTGTATAGTGAGTTATTAATGAGCGTAATTAAAGAAGGCGTTAATGCTGACCTGAAATAATTTTAAATCTGGTATCGTGCAAAATTTTCAACCGGAAGAGCTGAATGTTTTTAATACAGTAAGACATGATTCACACAATTAGTTTGCAGAGCGATTTCCTATTGGACAGCACTATACTTTTTGGGAAACCTTTTTGTAACAGAAAGGTCTCTAAATAAACTAACAATTAATCAACTAAAAGGGGGGCCTCATTCATGGCTAAAGCTGTCAAAGTTGTTAGAATCTTGCACAAAAACAGGGAAGTACTACTAAATTGCATGTTCATAAGTTAAGGCCTGTGTTCTTGGGCAAAACACTTCATCCACATTGCCTGGAATGAATGTTTTATGTTTGTGAGTGTTGGTGGTGCTCGATGGCGTAAATTGGCAATCTCGCTTCTGCAAAGGATCTGATGAAGTGATATTTAAGACTAATGCATTATTTTAGAGCTGCAACTATCGAATATTTTTGGAATCGAGTATTCTGTCGATTATATCATCGATTAATCGAGTAATCGGATAAATCACACTTTTTTGTTTTTATACAACTATATCAATAGTGTGTAACGCAACATGAAAGGCCTCTTAAAATGAGCAAGCAATTGCTGTTATTCCTCACAAAAAGGTTTTTATTTAAAGTCAACATTTTTTTTAAACAAGTGTAAAACCTTTGGCTTATTGGCTTATAAGACAGGAGTTTTCTAAGTGACAACGTTAATCCTTTAACTAGCCTAATTAATAAGCTAAATATAGAACTAGCGAACACATAAGTGTTCGTAAACGTCGGTAAAATATTTCCTTTCTCTGATATTGGAATTGATGCCAGCGGTTCTAGATTAAATCAGATTTTTGGTAAAAGTAGAACAACGAACTAGACGTTTCTGATATGGGAAACACAGTGTGCGTGTGTCTGTGTATACGTGAGGAAGGGAGCGATTTGAGTGAGATCATTTGCTCTCTTGCTGCTCATTATGCCTCGTTACTATCGACTCATAACACAGGTTACAAATAATTACAAATACTGTACATTCTAATAGGCGTTACTTTTCATTTCAGTTAGCAATCGTAAAAGTATATTACCTCGTAGATTCTCCGACTCCGCTTAGAGAAGTACAGTTCACGCTTTAAGTTTCGCTTTAAGTGCTGCAGCATTGAAGACGTACTGTTGTGGTACATCAGGTTGGCTTTGCCAGTGCACACTGGCACCGGCCACATCATTATCTGCCATTTCCACACCGTGGAATAAATCGCGCCGCTTCAAATCTTTGAAATGTACGTCATTGATAACTGTCCGTGTGAAACAGTGATCCCAGACTGGCGCAGCAGTCTACAAAGGAGGAGTGATACGATAGCAGAGACATTTTAAATAAATTGACTTTGGTGACATGAATTAAACGAAGCCTCGAGGCAAAGAATTTGCCCCGAATATTTTTTGTAATCAAATTATCCGAGTTACTCGAGTAATCGTTTCAGCCCTACATTATTTCTAAACGATCATGGACTACAGGCCTACTTTTTGTATCTTGTTGCATCCTTTATTTTAACTAAATGCTCCTAAACTTTCACCCACACTACAGGATTTTTCGGTCTTAAATTATTTTTAAACATGCGCACACCACAGACACGAGGAGAATCCTATGAGACTTAAAATCTCTGATCACAAACACTGCAGCGGGATCTGTCTGCGGACCACAGGATATAAACCTGTGAGCGCGATCGCACCTGCTGTTTTCTGTCTACAGTAAAACAACTCACTTTGAGAATCTTAAGTGTTCAAAGATCAGAGCTCTGCACTTCTAGTTTAGATACAAGTCGAACTGTGTTATTATTATTTGTGAAATGTGGTGCAATACTTCAGATACGTAATTTTAAAAGTGGTGAGGCAATAAAGTCCACAGGAAGTCGAGTCTCGATCGCTAATCTGCAGCTTCACCGCCCGCTATGTGGGTGTAAACAAACACATGTGAGGAAACACTGTCTTTTTACTTTTAAAGAACATCGCAAACTGGATTAATAACGTGGTTTTGTGGACTGAATGTCATTATTTGTGGAGGACAATTTCTATGAATAATGTGGGTGAGATGCTGCACTTTAAATGTACCTCCTTACATTAGGTGAGTAATAAAGTCTTTATTTTCGCTAGATCCCGAGTTTTGTATCTGACGCTATGTTTTATTGGCTGTTACTGTTGCGTTGCTGATGTTTATGGTCACGATCTGACAGTGACACCACACATGAGGAGCGCAGCAGCTTCAAAATCGCACACAGAGACAAAAAGTCGGGTCACGCCTCCTCGAACTCGGGGAGAAGAAATCACAGCCAAATTCGGGCAAATTCTCCTGTAGTGCGTGGCGGCTTTTACTCTTACTATAACTTACTTGGGTCTATTTTTTCTCTGTTTCAAGCTTAAATTTCCTCTCATTTTAATGGACACATGACCGGGACAGTGCAGTCTTAAAGTGGCAGGAGGGTTGTTGTCAGCCTGTAAAAGTTTAGGAGCGCTCGTTTTATAGACCTGTTCTGAAACACGCTGCTGTCCCACCTGGAAGCTCCAGTCATACTGAGATTCTGTCAAATCTCTGCATGGGGCAAAAAGGAAAACAGTACACTTTTTATTGTTATGCTTAGTCTTATATCAACTTTAAAATGTTTAGTCCTGGATGTATTGACAGAGAAAATACAGTTTGTTGATGCATCTGCAAAAACGTGCACATAAGCAGGATGGATTTTATGGATAATAACTTGAATCATGCAATGTAAGAAAGTCCTCTGGCGCTCTTTAGAAGCAGTAGTCCTTTGTGCATCATTAACAGCCCACAATATGCTGAGCAGGCCCGACTCTGGAAGTGTTCAAACTGCTTTTACTGCCCAACTACCTGTGTTTTGCTGCCACATATGCACATTACCCAACAACCTATAGGCTCTGGTAACATCTGGCACTGGCAAATGTACATAAATAGAGGGCATAGCCTTTTTAAATGGTTTGAGTCTGCTAATGTTACTTGGATGAGGAGTTATGAGCGGCTGCAAGACTGGGTGTAGATTACAACTGTGCTCTTTTAATGTGGAAATACAAGAGGAGGCAGTTGGAAATAGAGCTCTGAAATATAGATTTGCTCTGGCCTTGACCACTTTTGGACTTTTCAGTGTAAATACCACTTCAGTTCTCTTCTTGAAATAGGAGTCAACTATTTATAATTGCTTCACGAGTGGGATGAGGTTCAAGAAATCCAATTGTTTGACATTTACAACAATGGGAAGAATCCTTTAGTGGTCACCTTTCGAAACATGCAACTAAGGTTTTTCCATTTTACTTACTAATACTTCAATTCTTCACCGAATTACTGGGGACTGGCACACATTTTTACTTTTTTTTTTTTTAAATCTTCAACTAAACATCTATCACCAACATTTTAACAAAAAACACACATTTTCCCGATTAAATACATAATTTCTTTGTATTTTTTGTATAGTATTCATAGTTTTTTTTTAATGTTTCGTAGATTTCAGTTGAATGGGGAGTCCCACAAGGTTCTATACCAGGGCCGCCTATTTTTTTTTATTTTTTTTATTTTTTCTATTTAAAAGGTATTAACCTCTATTGTAGTCTATGTTAAGTTAGACAAGACCCCAATTTTTCTTAAAATACATTCTTGCCCTGTTCCTTACCTCTGGATCACGTATGCACACACACACACACACAGGCACGCACACACAAGACTATCAAACTCCAGTACGCCTGTGAAACATATATGAGCAATAAGGTAATAATGTTCTTGTTAAACATCTCTTATCACATAGAAAGTCTATATTGTCTTTTCTATCCGTTTTGAGAATGACTGTTTAGGTTTTGGCTTTATTCATGCTTTTATTGGCAAAGAATCTCCTTCTTGAGTTTCTATAATTATATAAAAGAGAGCACAGTAATTTTATCCACTTAATAATACAGTGAGTATAATTAACTGAGGCATTTAAACTCCCAGCAGTGGTTCATACAGTAATTCCCATCATTTTTTACTGGTGATGAATGACACATATATGTGTCTAGCCTTCACCTTATAACCATTCCAAGTATTTATGTTTTTGTCTGCACAGTAATTCAGGCAAGTTTAGCTATAGCAATAAAACCATGGGAAATGCATTACAAGTTATTATTCATAAGCTGAATCAAGTTTTTGTTAAGTGAAAAGGTTGAAGATATCGTTTTGCAATTATTTACCAGTTTGTTAAGATCTTGTCATGTGTATTGTTTTCTTTGCTACAGAAGGCTTTGTCCATATGATTGTGATGCTTAGGTGTACAGTTTTAATCATAAACTGTATAAAGAAGTGGACTAATGGAGTGTGTTGTCACCCATAGCGTTCAGCTCCAGTCAAATGAAGCTCACCAATTAGGAGACGAGTTCCATAATAGGAACAGGAATTTATTTACAGACAAAATAGCGAAATAAAAACACCGGGATCATGAAAAGTGGGTTAATATGAACATTTTAAGACCTAAGTCAATGGAGCCTGATGAGCCCCCATGTTCACTTCCTATTTGGAACGTGATGGATAGCAGATTATACGGTCTATGGTTTCAACTCATGTTCTGCAAAAAGCAATATCTAGGTAAATTAAAATAACTTAAATTAAGACAGTTTTACTCTTTACTTATTTGAGTAGATTCAATTTAAAAAGTAAAATGATCTACCAATGGAATAAGTGTGTTTTTCTTAATTCAAACAACATTTCATTTCTTATTTTAAGTCCAATGAATGATCGTTTTCCTTATCTTAAGTGTAGCAAAATGTATTTTCATATTTTAAGTACAAGTCTTGTTCCTTTGGGAGATCTTTGTACTTGTAAAGTGAGATCCTGATAAAACTTTCTTAATTCAAGTCATCTTAACTTGGCTAGAGTTTGCAGTGTGGTTTTACTTTGTCGCACACAATTCAATTTTAAGTTACATTTTTGAGAAAGTTGCCACAATCAACTAGATTTGAGACACTAAAACCCACACACACAAAATTGTCTATTTTGATCGAATTGTGCAACTGAATAATGAAACAACAATAACTAGGGATTTGGGAGTGGATTTACTTAAGTGAGATGTGAAGAAAACCAGTCGCCACAAAATGCACATGCAAAAAAAAAAACAGATATAAAACTATTTTGTAGCGTGTGTCTCTTTTGCTTTTAAGTTTATTGGGCAGATCATAATAAAAAGTTTGGACATACAATTTGTGAGGCAATCTTTTACTGAAAACTGCCTTTTGTCAACTGAAAGACAATTATTATTGCAACCTCGCCTAGTCCAAATGGTAACTGAAACTGACTATAAATTAGCATTGAACTCTTTGAAAAGTATATACTGCTTTCTTTTTGGTTTGTTTTTATGAAATTGTTTTATGGAGTAATCTTTGGCACTCAATATTGCTGGAACTAACCAAGAAGGCTAACATGATGTATTGGAAGAATGACGTAACCTGAAAAAAAAAGTGTTTTTAATAATTTAGTTTGATTACAAGTTGTTAAAAATGCTTATCACTGTATGCACTTTGCCAAATGACCACATCTTATAAAAATGGAGTTTTGTTCACACTTTTTTCCACACTAGTTCCTGAAGATATCCATGACAGACATTTTTAAGAGCCTGCGGTTCAAATCCCAAATGTGTCTAATATAATATATATACAAATGTTAAAAATCAAATAAAGATTTTGCTGTTTTATTACTTAGCAACATGAGAAGAAACGCCAGCACCAATATCTAACCGCTCTGTTTCACTTTTAAGAAAATCATGTTGATTTATTACTTATTTAATACAAGTCGACTCCAAGCATCTGTAGCCAACTCAACACACACTAAGTTGGTCTCTCTCATTGACAATATAATGACATTTTTTAAAAGTTTCTTCTCAAGGTATGACTTCATGGTGTCTGCATCTGTTCCCAATTGCTGCCATTTTGGATTTTACAAGATATTTGCATTATGGCTTGTCCTTTCTACTCGAGTCTGTACTCTGTGTGGTTGCTTGCTTGTCTCCGCAGCCCTCTTCATTTCAAAGGACCATGGGGTGCAGTGGCCGCCTCTTGTCATCTGGCCCATCTTCAGCTCCTCTCCTCTTTCTGTTGTCATCTCCCTCATGTGGAAGTTATTACGCAACGGGTCAAAAAGCAAATGCACAAGTGTTGTTTTGGAGGCACTGGGCACGCTCCGAGCTGAGGGAGATTTATAACAGCGGGACTAACCACTCAAACAAGGCTTCAAAGGACTTTATGTGTTGGCTAATGTCATCCAGATCGCACTGCTTTGGAATACTAATCATATAATATTGTCTGATTTATGACATTGGCTTAATGTATTTATAAAGTAATATGAAATAAACTGGATGGCGGGCGAGTTAATAAAACACAATCACTCTTGTGTATTGTAACACTTTGTCATATACTTGGTTCTTCCCAGTTAAAAAACATGCACCAATTTCGATAAATAGTGAATTCAAAATCTTCTATGTTTTTGCTCATTACTGCTTGACTCCATCTACCTCAAATCTTGAAACACGATTAAGCCAAGTGCTACTTAAGTACTTCCCTTAAGCCCTCTGGTTAGTGAGCAAGTGATTAGCCACTCCATCACTCGGCCTTTGTCTTTTCTTACCTTAAGCTTCACGTTTTATTTGCGTGTTGCCTATTTGACAAGAACTTTGCTTTGTTGAACTTTGGTTTTTAGTTTTAGCAGTGCCCTTTTATTGTGGCTTGAAAAACATTTTACAAAAGTGCAGTTCACTTCCAAGATATTAACTCATATCATCTTAACATTTATATCTATCTAGACCAGGGGTGTCAAACTCATTTTGGTCCGGGGGCCGTATGCAACCTACTTTGATCCCAAAAGGGCCGGATCAGAAAACTCAGTTCTCTCTTCAAGTTATTGTATTTTTCTCCGTGTCTCGTAGTGGTGTTTAAGATTATATTCCTCGAGCAACGCCACTTGTTCCAAACACACTGAGCACAGATTTCCCATTCACCTCTGTCAACAAATAAGAATTAGACTATTTTTCTTGGGAAATCCTGAACTCAGCATCTGCTTTTCTCATTTTTTGACATTTTGCTGATGAGGGTCACGGTCGACAGTCAGAACGATCGTCCTTTAAGAGCGTTTGGAAAGAGGAAAGTCTTCATTTGTGCTGCTCTGGTGGGAGTCATAGCGTGCACAGAAACGCCGGAGACGCTGCTATGCTAACGGTGCAGAAAATTAACAGAAAAATCTGAAAATTTTAAGTATTTTAATAGAAAAATCAGCCGAGGGCCAGATTAAAGGTCTTGGAGGGCCGGATCTGGCCCCCGGGCCGCATGTTTGACACATGTGATCTAGACAGTGATCTGTGTCCATTAATTAAAATCTCTTCTTCAGTCATTCCTTACTTTACTTTGAACTATCATGTGTATAGAAACAAACTAATTTCATGATCCGTTCAGTGTCCTACCCTACCAAAACCTGCTGCATCCTCTGCTAACTCTAGACATCTCTTATCTCCTTGTCCCACTTTTATCTTCTCATTTTGCAGAAGATACAAAGCCTTATTCATGGGCTGAGTGACTGGGCCCAGCTGCTGAGCCTCACTTGTCACTCTGCCTCTAATGAAAGCTCCTCTTGCCTCTGGTACAGTTGAAGCTATTGTGTTGAAGGAAGGTCTGGTTATTTCTGCTGTTTTGTCATCTGCCCTAAAAGCACAAACAGATTATAGAGGGACCTAATGTGCAGTGACTTGTCCTTGCTCCGACCTTGATGAATATTGGATTGGGCGTCCAGCTGGGCAGCTCCTAGGGGCTGTATGGGGGGCCCCTGTAAACTTAATGAGGAAGAGTTGAACGCGTCTTTCCGGTAAAAGTAATACAGTGGGTGTAGATGTAGGAAATGGTCAAGGATCTTCATGCAATTTTGCTGAGGGCAAGTTGATCATCTGATAGTTTTCACATTGTACCAACAAGAGTATGGAAAATTTGGCTACTAATAAGTCAATTTTAAAGAATTTTAAAGGTGCACTGCATAGCTTTTCTTGGGAAGGCTACGCTACATCCTAGTGTCCATGTAGATGTACAGTGCCTTGCAAAACTATTAGCCCCCCTTTTGTAGAACCACCTTTTACGGCAATTACAGCTGCAAGTTTTTTGGGGTACGTCTCTATCAGAGACTGAAATGTTTGCTCATTCTTTCTTGCAAAACAGCTCGAGCTCCATAAGGTTAGATGGAGAGCATTTGTGAACAGCAGTTTTCAGATCTTTCCACAGATTCTCAATTGGATTCAGGTCTGGACTTTGACTTGGTCATTCTAACACCTGGATATGTTTAGTTTTGAGCCATTCCATTGTAGATTTTGCTTTATGTTTAGGATTCTTGTCTTGTTGGAAGGTAAACCTCTGTCCCGGTTACAGGTCTTTTGCAGAATCCAGCAGGTTTCTTTCCAAAATTGCCCTGTATTTGGCCCCATCCATCTTCCCATCAACTCTAACTATCTTCCCTGTCCCTGCTGAAGAAACACAGCCCCAGACCATGTTGCTGCCACCACCATGTTTGACAGAGGAGATGGTGTGTTCAGGGTGTGTGCAGTGTTACTTTTATGCCAAATATAATGTTTTGCATTTAGCCCAAAAAGTTTAATTTTGGTCTCATCAGACCAGACCAGACCGTGTTGTGTGTCCCAGGTGGCTTGTGGCAATCTTCAAACGGGGCTTTTTATGGTTTTCTTTGAGAAATGACTTTCTTCTTGCCACTCTTCCATAAAGGGCAGATTTGTGCAGTGTGTGACTAGGTAGCTGTCCTATGGACAGATTCCCCCACCTTAGCTGTGGATCTCTGCATTTCATCCAGAGTGATCATGGGCCTCTCCGTGAGATGTTTAAACCTTCTGAAATCTTTTTATATCCTAATCCTGCTTTAGACTTCTCCATAACTTTATTCCGGCCCTGCCTGGTGTGTTCATTGGTTTTCATTATGCTGTTTGCTCTCCATTATTCTTTTAACAAACATCTGAGACCATCACACAAAGGTGGACTCTCTTTATCATCAACAGTCATTTAGGTCAATATTGGATCATTCAGAAATTATCAGGGAACTTCTGGAGTCAGTTGGCTACACTGAGAGAAAAGGGGTGAATAATTTCGCATGCCCTTTCAGTTTTTTTTTATTTGTTCCAAAATTCCAGTTTTATATCTTTGTTTGAAGCCTGAAATGTGGCAAAAGGTCAAAAAGTTCAAGAGGATATAATACTTTCGCAAGGGACTGTACTTAACTGGCCAAGGGACAGATCAGTTCAGTGGAGAGGCAAGCCTGCTCATACAAGAATGCCATGTTCTTAAAGGTATTTCTGAACAATAAAATCACCTCTAATGAAACAGAATGAATATATATTCAGTGCCAGACATCGAACATATCAAACAAAGCAATAACATTTCTATAAAGAAAAAAAAATGTGGCGTAACCTCCACCAGAATAGTTACATACACCTTTAAGTTGCACCTTTAAGTTTTTGAAGGAAACTTAAAGGGAAAAAATTCACTTTGCCATTTAAAGCTACAGTATGTAACTTTATGGACACTGAAAAACATGTGTCCTTACTGTGAATGGTCTTGCATCTCCACAAACCTGACTCTTATTTGGCCTTATTTAGAGTCTCTAGGAAAATGTGGTTCCTTTGGCTATAATCTTCCACAGTATGGCATAAAACGTATCTACTCTCTATGGAGAATGTTCCGAAGTATGGTTTTAACTTCCTTCCTTTTAACATAAATTAGGTGATCAGAAAATCACCAGTGTACATTCTTGAACCTATTTTTAGCATTGTTTAATCTGACCAGTGGCTTGGGATAGAGGCCATTGTTAAGTAACACTGTACAGAATACCTCTCTGTGTTTCCAGTTTACAAAACCAAAAACTTTTTATTTTACCAGCAAACCTTGGCTCACATTTTGGTACCTAAACAATGGAATACATATGTCATCGTCACTCAAATTGTATATTAAATTTAAATTGCAAACATCAGAAATATGCAACCTCATTATAAACAACAGACTCGCACAGAAATCCACAAACCAGTCTATTTAGTACATGGGAGCCGTGCTGTGCAGCTTGACTGGAGCTTGGGCCAGAATAGTAATTTCTACCAAAAACAATCAAAGTAAGTGAAGTGTGGACGCTTCGGATCTCTCTGGCATGGACCGGCGCTGACTGCACAGTAATGAAAGAATGTGCAAAAGGCCAAGGCTCAAATCGCAGCTGAGTCAAACAAAGGAAAAGTAATAAAGCTTTTGGAGAGCTACAAAATTGAGTCTGCAAGTAATTTGAACCCCTGTGTATATATGTGTGTACTCATGTTTTTTACTGTAATGTATACAAGTTATATGTAGAGACGTTAAGATTATTTGGTTAATCGAAAATTGGCTGTTCAGATCGAAATATAACCATGGGAACCAAAAACATCCTACAAAATAATACTAAAACAATTGAAATTGCATTTTAAATGGTCTTTAAATTATCAAATTGCGAAGACTGCAATTATGTAAGTAACTTTAAATCCTCTGCAAAAAAACAAATCCTGTCTTATTCTGTGTACGTATTTTCTTCTGGCTATTTTCATTAAAGTTATAGTATGTAACTGTTTAGCCAAAACCAGATTCAAATTATGATTTTTTTTTATTTTTGGTTGTGCACTGAAAAATACAGAAATGCATGCATTAATATGAGCAGACCTTATATCTCCATAAACCTGACTCATATGGCTTGTTTCCATTGAAATGTTGTTCCTTTGGCTATAATCTTCCATATATGACATAAAACTCATCTACATGGACAATGTTCTGAAGTATGGTTTTAACTTTGTATTTCCACCTTCAGAAACTTACATATTGTACTTCATCATTCAGATAATAGAGTTTTAATTCATTTATCTGTTCTCACACTAAAGGAATAATAATGTTATACAATGTGAACCTTCACAATGTTTCGTCACGGTGTCAGTTATTGCGAATAATTTTAAAAACATGTCTTTTCTCACACGATAAACATTACATAACAGTAAAATTTGATGATATGACATCCCTGTAGTCATAGTCAATGTAATCACTCATTGTCCTGGAGTGGGTCATAGTAAAAGTTTCAAAGGTAGACTTCATCTGGACACTGTTTTCTTCCATCCATAATGCTTTTTCAGACATGGATGCATCGGAGCCCACTAAATTGCATGGCACCCTGTAATTGTGTATGGGTGATATCACTGTTGTTGAAATGTGACAAGTAAACTGTTTTCAGACCTGAACGGAGCCCTGTGCCTTCACATGTGGAAGTAATACTGTCAGTCCAGGGCGTAATCATAACATAAGCTGAGGGGGCACATCCTTCCCAACTATCAACTATGTTTAAAATACCTCACCCTCTAGATACTAGTGTGGATATATGAAGACAGAGGTGGCCTGTCTACATTTTATTTTGAGTAACATGAAACCGACCATGTAAAGTATATGTGTTGAATTGTGGAAAGATTTTCAATGGGACACAGCAGTGCGTTTTAAAGCTATTACTGAATCCACGGAGAAAGAAAGAGTCAGTATATAAAGGGTCAACACGAACTTTGAATGTGCTCTAATAGGCTGTGTCAGGGAGGGCATCTGGCATAAAACCATATCGTTTTTTTCTTTTATCTGACCAAAAGCACCAGGAAAAACATTTTAGCACTCTTGCACACAGTTTGCAGGTATTGTCAAAAGTTTAACATGCTATGAGGGACATTACCAGTCAATATTTTACACTTTAGATACCGGTACATATAGAAGACATCAAACATATGAAGAAAGATGTATGGAAATGTGTAGTAAAAAAAACCTAAATATTTTTCAACAAAACAAATGGTTTTTTGTGGATTTGAATAACTTTTTGCTACATAATTACATATATCTTGTTTCATATATTTGATTTCTGTATGTATATTAAAAGTAGAAAGTAGTAAAAATGAGAAGGTGTGCCCAAACTTTTGCCTCACAGAATTTTCCATCTGCAAATACCATTAGTAGACATGCTTAGTTACACTTATTAACTCAATATAAGTAATACGCAGGAAGATTCTCAAATCCCTTCTTTGAGACCCACCCACCACTGAACCACATTGCTTGCCCCATTATGGATCCATTATATAAAAATCTCAGATGTGTTCAAATATTGTGCAGATTTTCCCCAATCCTCTGCAGGGCTTTGTCTTGACAAGGTGGTGATGGATGTTCATTCATAAGCTGTTTTGGGTCCAGCTGGCTTGCAGGTTTTTGCTAAGCCACTTTTCAGTCCCACAGAGCTGCACACAGTATTATGGCCGGATGACTGGAGTTCATATACTTCATCTTGAGCTAATTGACTAGAAGTAAATGTCTGCGAACGATCTGGTACTTGCTTATCTTGAGTAAGTTTGCTGTTTTGACTATTTCTGCCATGATGAACTAAAACTTCTGAGCATTTGGCATTTAGACATTGGCAGGTAAAAATGTCAAAGTCAAGTGATCTTAGAGGAAAATATGGATTATGGAATTATGGAAAACGAGAAAAGGAGATGGAGAGGCCGAGGAGGATTATAGTTCTGCTGCTGTAATTGAGTTGGGGTGTGATACTTGACTAAAGTGATGGGAAACTGGTGAGAATGAAGAGGCAGTGAGCAGATTTATTTTATGGCTTATGGCTAACACTAGAGCTGGGAATTGTTGCGATTATATGCTATTTTGGTAAAATCCCTTTATTGTGATTCACAGATTTTCTCTTGAATGCAACTGTGCTCAAACAAGAATATTTCTTCCCACCCACATCTCCTATTGGTCAGCCTCAGCAAACCTACTGCAATGAGGTGTGAACTTTCAGAAGAAATGAATGACTTTAGTTACCTCTTCAGAGTTTTCAAATATAACGATACTAACTGTACATGAATCATCCAAAAAAAAAAAAACGTGATCTGGCTCCAAGAAATTTTGATAAATTTTTTGGACCTCCAAGCTGTGACTGGCTAATACCTGCAGATCGGTGACTGGCGGGAGGAAATCTATGTGACTTCAGCAGGCACTTTTAATTCTTTTCTACTTCTATACCACTACTATCACACCTAAGTACTCATTTAGTATACAGTATTAACAATGAAAACCGCTTCTCTCTCCCTCTTCTATCATCCCACACAGTCTGTTCTGATAACGGAGTGTGTATCCCTCGCCCGGAAGCTTAAACAGACACAGGGAGCAGCTCACCCCTGTCCTCCTCAGAACATTAGTGACCTGAGCCCTGCAGTGGAGTCTGCAGAGTGTCAGCGGTGGCTCTCAGTTCAAAGGCTCAGTATGAGACAATCATAGATACACAGAAGGAGCGGGGAACCTATCGTCCATACAGTGCATAACCCAGCCCAGAGTTTATAACCCGGGTCATTCACCAGATGTGCAGCTGACACAGACCAGCCTCCAGCTACACAAAAGCACATGAGAGTCCATGCTAAAGACATGCTAAAGAATCCTACACGTAGTCTACAAAACTATGGTGGATTTTGTCCATGTTATATTTATTTTGTACTCTGATGATTAACAATATTTGTATTTTATGACATACAAGTATAGTTTCCTTTCAGGGAGATGATTTTCATTAGGCTATGTGGTGTTAGATCCACTTGAAGGTTGGCAGTTCTCACCCCACTCCTGGCATAAACCTTGTTGATAGCGTGGTTAGAGGGCTGCAGTGCTCTTTTTAATTTTGTGTCAGGCATTGGTCATCCTGTGTCAGTTTAAATCCACCATCTCAATTACTTTGCTAACTTTAGGACTCACTTAAAACAAAAACAATATTTGGGTGCTATTTCTGTAGTTCTCAGGCCTTTTTATAAAGCAAACTGTAAAGTTAAAGGCCCCTGGACCTAGCTGTAAATCTAATTAGACTGACATTTTATATTTCATTTCATATCTGGATTCTGTCAGCCCTCCGAACCACTTTCCCTCCATACAGTCAGCCATAAGTGTTACGCCTTTCTAAAAACATGCCGTAAAGTCTTACAAATTTGTGCCATACTTGGCTGTGTGTGTCATCACGCTCCAATTGTGTCATCAGAACCTCGGATTGACCTGGGAAGACTCCTCCATCTTTTTGTGTCCTAATTTATATAGTATTGCTCCATGACAAAGTGCGCAATAACTCGTGATCTTGTCCATTGTAGCGTCGTCATCATTCAGTGCAGATTCTCATAAGAGCGGACTTTCAGTAGCCAGGCAGCCCATTTCTCAGCCCCCAGTTCTCCATGTCTTTTGAAGGGAAGCAGAGTTGTTTATGTTAGCAAGAACCAGACCTTCACCATCATGCTTTTATTGCTTTGAAAAGACACTACGTAATATACAGCGCCCTTGCCAACATGTATACAGTATGTGCTTAGCCTTGGAAAATGGGAGATTTTAAGGTAAGCAGAGGTGGGTATAGTCTAAAAAAAGTATTGTATTGCCAAAACATATGATTCATACGATCATTAAGGGATTATTATCAAAGCTAAGCAATAAGTGCAACTTTTCATGGGTCAAGGTTCATCTGCTTGTCCATGGGTGCTTTGCCTTGAATGTGCCATTGCATTAAATTAGTCTATTTTGCTTTTTTTTATGGTAAATGGTCACATATTTACATATGGCTTTTCCACCTTCAAGACATTCAAAGCACATTGCATCAAGACTTTTGTTGCGGTTGGTGACATTTCCCTCAAAGTATTTCCTCTAGAAGGTCTTGGTGTATTTCCTCTGAAATGTCTGCCACATTTACTGCCACATATCGTGTCAAAAAAAACCTGCATCTCAGAGGTCCATAGCTAGCCTCTTGCTTGGTCTCCATGGATGCGGGAAAAACAAAAAGTTCACTTTGCACAATTAATTTCACATAATCCAACAGTCCCTTGTGTTCACTCAAAGTATTTCCTCATCTCAGCTTCTATTGAATTGTTGGTTACACTGACAATTTTAATTTGCCTTTTCAGAAAAAAATGGTGCAGTTTAAGATAAATATGTTGTGAAACAGGCTCTCAGATATATTATACAGTATTATGAGTCTTTGCATGTGTTAGGTTTGGCAGAGGCGCAGTGGTTCTGGCGTTGATTAGGCATTCCCCTCACCCCAGTGGCTGAGCAGAGCAGTGCAGCAGAGGAGGAGCTGTAATTGGGGACATATGGCTGTGTGAACCCTCTCCTCTGTGCACCGCCATCTTTAGGTCAAAGCAGCAGGAAGATCAAATGCTCCTCTTTAGCGGAGCATTCCTCAATAAAACAACAAGCCGGCAGGAGAGAGGGAAAGAAAGGAAATCAGAGAGATGAGTGCAGACAGCAGAGGGGAGAGAGACAGGTGGAGACAGTGGACGCATATGGAACATGTTTGGGATAAGATCACAGAACTCCGATGTCCATCTCCAGGCTTCACCTCCAATCATGTTTGGTCTTGGCCACTTTTACTTTATATGTCACCACGCTGAAATTGTGCTCTGTGTTGTTTTTATTAGTATCACCAGGGAAGATGAGAAAAAATATGTGTTAAGAGGAGTAAACAAACATGGATTAACTTAAGTTGTGTTGCTTTGAAGTACGACTATTTAAATGATTGTGAATAGTGCATTTATTTCAGCAAAGAGGCAAAACTGTCCAAATAACACTAATGTGGCACCCGTAAAATTCAACTTATATATACCTTATTATATAAGGTTAAGAAACACTATTATCCACGTACAGGAAATTTGTCCTCTGCCTTTAACCCATCCAACGCCGCTGGGGCATTTCCTCGGGGACCCATCTTCATGATCTTGTATCTGGGCTTGGTCAGGACTACCGTAGCTGGGGGATTTGATCTTTGATGCATGTTTTGAGTTAATGGGAATAGGATGGAAACTGAAGTGCCAGGAGGAAACCCACCCAGACACCAGAAGAAACATGCAAACTCCACACAGAAATGTCCAGGCGACTTGTGAATCAAACCCAGAACCTTCGTGCTGTGAAGTGTGCGTTCCAGCTACTCAGCCAGGTGGTGACATTTCTGTTGGATAACTTAGGTATTATATCGAATGTATTGCCTTTTACTTGCATTTATAACCCAGCATTATCTATGATTACACCACATTTCTGGATACTTTGCTGTAACAAGCGCCTTCATTTAGTACTACTGAGTGCATGTAGTTTCCAGACATTCTTCCTTCACTCATTCATCAAACATTTAACTACAGTTCAGCACTAGTTTTATCCCTTAGCTCTTCTCCAAGTCAAACGTTTCACTACATTAAAAAGTACTTCCAGTTAAGTTCAATTTCTGACTAATTCCATCCATTATTATCTGTCATTGTTGTCTGCACATCCATGGTTACTGGGCAAGTAGGACATATTTCCCGATACAGTGTATATTTCCATTGTACAAAAGACTCAAAACCTATGCCAAACAAGATCCATGGCTTGGCTCGCAGTCCACCATGGTACGACTTTAAAAATCACAAAACAGTCAATAAATTTGTCTGTAATCTTACCATAGGAAATTAAGAAATACAATCAGGATCCTTGTTTTTAGCTCCATTATTCCTTCTCTTTCCGCTCCTTTCTCCTATTCTCCATCATCTTATCCATTTGTTTTCAGACAGTTGGGTTTATTGGAGGTGAAGTGAATCCATTTTTGGAGTATTGCTGCTGGAACACTCTATAAAGATGTTATATCAAATAGCATTTTTTTATGCATTACCATTAGATCTGTGATTTATGTTTAAAAAGTAGGATTGTGTTCAAAGTGGACACTGTAAAAACTGCAGGAGCATGGGAGAAACCGAGATACTTTATTGATCCCGAGGGAAATTCATGTTTTGCTACAGTTTTTGCAGTTGTGCTTCTCAGTCGTCTCTGTCAGGGCAGTTTGAGGATAGGAGAGCCTAAAGTGTCCCTCCTCTGTGTCCTGCAGCATCACAGCAGCCTCTAGGGGGAGCCAGGTAAACACAACAGTAAAGACCTTGTTCTTATTCTCAGTATTTCCTCTGGAAGGTCTTGCTGCCACATATGGCGTAAAAAGAATCTCAAAGATCCTATTACAATTTAAGAGAAGATATGAACTGATATACGATATATAAGAATCTCATTTCAGAACATTTTTGTAGAGGTCTAAACTACAGCGCACTTATGGCAAATTATGATTAATATGATGTAGATTCGATTGCAACATATTGTGTAGCCTTAGTGTTGAATCAGCCTCCCACATGCACCCCTCCTTTTCACAGTGACATGGAAATTACCAAAGAAAAGTTTGACTCTTGATCATTACGCATCTTCTCTAGTTTTATTCAGCCCACTGTAATAGAAGCCAGACATGGGGGTATATCAGTTTTTTGTTGCGTGGAGTTGCAGTGATGAGTTGACATAGAGTATTATGATAATCAGCATCAAGCCAAAGGAAAAATACGAGAACAGGCGCAATAAAGATCCACCCAGCATTCTTGGTTGTGACTGTCTGTAGTCAGAGCTTTAATCAGAAAAGTCAGCAGCATCTCTGTTGCAAAAGCTGGAAAATAAAAAACAGCTGCAATGTTATACTCATCTTTACTGCTGTCCCTTCTTACTGAAATTAATTTAGAAACATGCTTTTAGTTGGTGCCTTTATCGGTTTGTCCTAAAGATATTGTATCATATTATTCAGGCCTATACTGTAAGACAGGGGTCGGGAACCTTTTTGACCAAGAGAGCCATGTAAGCAAAAAATTTGGAAATTTATTTCAGTGAGAGCCATATAATATATTTTAAAAGTGAATTCAACTAAATGTCAGTATAATAAGCCTCTGAATTTATTATTTTAAATAATGTTGTTATAATACTCACCATTAATGCAAATGTAATTTTGTCATTGCAAATTAGACACACCGCAGAACCTGCTCTCTCCACAAAGGCAAATTCTTCGGTCCATTCGTCCATAAATGTACGATACTCATCATCTTTTTTTCTTTTCGCCATCTTCGTCGTTAGCTTTGAGTTAATGACCGAGCAGACTGATTCAAAAGGGGGGCGTTTACCTATTTTACCAAGCAAACGGCCAACGTAGGCCAGTATCAATTGCTCCTACAGCGCTAAACAGGACATGAGCAGTGAAAAATCAATGGATGGATTAAAACAAGTGAGAATATTTAGTTTTATCCGAGAGCCATATGCAATCATCAAAAGAGCCATATATGGCTCGCGAGCCATAGGTTCCCGACCCCTGCTGTAAGACATGATCTACACCACAAATATGTAAACTTATGGCCTACTTAATGTATGGCCAAGTTTGATGGGCTTCTCAGAGCTAGTTATTCTCTATATTGAATCCCACTGTGAAAATGCACTTAAAATTTGTTACTATCATATTTTCCGGAGTGCAAGTCACTCCGGAGTGTAAGTCGCACCAAGAGAGACCAAGAACTGACATTTCATCTTGAAAGGCGAGTTAAAGAAGTTATAGTAATAAGAACAAGCGAACAGAGAACAATCCATGTATCATTTGTTTGTTTGTTCTTCAATATAGAACCAAAAATAAGAAAATGAAAAAACAACTCTTTTCTTTATGATTTGTCTCTAAAACCAGAATGAAAAAATGGATAACGATTTGTTTTTTTCATTTTTGATTCATATATACGATTCATATATTTGGTCTGTGGGCAGTATGTAAAACTGATTTTGATTACCTAAAACATTTTCCATAGTTTGTGCATAAGCATATACTGAAGAATAAGCCACGAGCCTGAACCATTCTACTTTAAAATGCGCTACCTGAAAAACAGAAGTAGTTAATTCCAAACTCATTCCTCACTTTCCTCTTTACGCATTCTTAGGATCCCAATTATTAACTAATTACTTGCATTCCTTGCTATTATTGGGAGTCGATACAAAATGGCCTATATTCCATACTTTCTGTGCAGTCTTTAATGTGTTCACCATCTTTGCCTGATCCTGTGCAGGTGTCTCCCTCTCTCAGATGTTCTCACACACATGCAGGCCCCACATCCTTTGTTTCCATCTGCTTTGTCCATTAAAACTACTGATGTTTTTTACTGGGTCGCAACCAGTTTTGATGAATCTGCTGCACAAAGCCTTCTGGACCCTCCATCTCCACAGCGTATGCCACATGTGTGAACAACATTACTCCTTGTTATTCTTTTTGAAGACAATTGATTTTAAATATGCCATTTATGTCTTACAGGAAATCTTATATACTGTACAAAACTAAACTAACTCAATCATACATGCTACAAGTAAGCCGTACAGCGTGTTCAATGCATTAGCTGGATCAGTTACTTTTTAATGTACAGCAAAGGAAAGTGGCATGGAGCATGTTTTGACCACGATATAAGTCAGTGTGAGTTACAGAATCATTTATCGATGTTACTTTTTCTCCACTTGACATTAGAAAAGTTGCATGGTTTAAATCGACATGCAGAGAATCCCGTGCATTTTTCTAGCCCTCTCTCATCAGTCACTGCCTCTTCACCCTGGCTTCGTCATTAAGAACACGCTAAATAAATAATGAGAACTGCTTTTAAACTTAACTCAGAACAGTAGAAGTTTTTGTTGCGTTGTATAAACAGAAGGTCCAGGGATATAGACAACACACTTTGTTCTTGGCTTGCTGGAATATTTGTAATAAATAAATGTCATTTGAATGAATGCAATCAGAGCACATGTACTTATTTAGGCAATAAAACAAAGCTGTGTCTGTAGAGTCGTGTTCGGGATCAGCTCTGCAAACCTCAAAGACCTCTTCAAACATGTTATGAAATGATTCTGGTATTAGTTTTACACTTCATATTTTAGTCTTCTTGCCCCAAGTCTCTCAAATATCAAATTTCAACTGCAATGTGTCAGAACATTTTCAGAATGATATTTCTTCAGATTCTACCTTATTTTATTAAAGGTGCACATGCAACTTTTTTGTTTGACGGTTCGCTACCTACTCCATGGAGATGTGATTGCTTTGCCTGGAATGTTCCATGGCATGACTTTAAACATTTTCATCTAGCATTTATTCATGACAGGTGTTTTTATTGCTCAAAAATACAATATACAAGTACAATATTTCCTTCAGTGAATCTAAATTGTAATGTGGTGTAGTGCTGTAACCTGCTTGTCTCCGTCTTGATTATATAGGTTTAATCTAAACTTCCAGATAAAGCAATAACATTTCCATGCAGACAAGAAAATGGGGGACCCTCCATTGGAAATGTTACGCAGTGCACCTTTAACTGTTCATATTTTCAAGTTTTATTAGAAAAATGCGAAAAAGTCTGACATTTTTTCAGATATAGCCTTACTTTAAGTTGAAAAAAAAATTACAATGGTTGTTTTAATTTGACTGCAGTTTTACTAGCGTTAGATGTCCAGGCTCAAACACTGGGGCGATCAGGTTTTGGGCCCCAGACTCTGGAACAAACTGCTCCCTGATTTTACACCATTACAGACTTTGGCCTGTTTACATCCAGGCTCAACACTCATCTATTCAGACTGACTTTTAACACTCAGTAATCCAATGACACTTTTCACTCTATTTCATTGTTTAATAATTCTGCATGTTTTTATATTGTGTTGATTTTATTGGAAAGCTCCTTGGTCATCTTGTGTGTTGTAAACGGCTCTATAAATAAAGACTGAGTGACTGATTCATCTCCATTGGGCCGTTCCTGTGCCCATGTCTTGATTAGCTGCTGGCCCTTGTCCCTGGTCCTGTCCCTGTACAGCTCTGTGCAGTGGAGCTGTCGGGGCCCGATGGAGTCATGATGTCTCACACCCACATTCTCAGAAGCATCTCTTACACAGTTTATCTTCTGCAGCAGACGTCAGCAATCAGAGCACTGGCAGCAGCCGCACAGCAACTCAATTCAATTTGGCTATAGATGAAATTCTTGGGATGAAGTGGTAACATCATTTAGGGAAAGAATTGGATTGCTGGCTTATGTCGTTATATTATGTTTTCTTGTATTATGTTCACTGTTGCCTAGATTCGAAGAATTTGCCTGAAATGTTCCACAGTATTGGTATTTAAACCTGTTTCTCTACGTTGAGACAAGCAGGTTTTTTGCCACTAGGCCAAGTTACAGGTCAGATTTGTGGAAAGGCAAACCTGACCACAGTATGAATGCATGTTTTTCAAGAGTGTTCAAGTTTTGGTCTCTAAAAATATGTCATACATGCTAGACATTCATGAAACATCCATGCAGTGCTTTATAGTTAGGGTGGTCGCCTTGACAATAATTGCCCCCCGCCTTGACTACGTTCCTCTGAACCACGCAATTCCTCTCAAAACTATGGTTGTTGCGCCCCGGTCTTCACTTCACTTTTGCCTTTCGCCGCAAGTGACACAATGCAGCTTTAAGTTACACTTGAAGACCTTTCAGGAAGTTGTAATAATTTATTTCAGAATTTAGAGAAAGAATTGGCTTTATATTTTGATTGTCTTTGGGAAGCAAGATGATTTTGCATGAAATGGTCAATAGTTTGATATTAAACCTCTACCACCATTGAGACAAGCGGCTGATGCCGCTACAATTTCAGATCTGTGGAAAGGCGAGCCTAATCACAGTATGAAAAAATAACTGAGTACAGTCTAGATAGAAGTATTTCACACAAAGCAAAATTGTTTCTGGGGAGACAAGCAGGTGGCAGAGCCTCCACCAGAGAAGTTATAATTGAGTAGTAGGATTGCCATGTCTCTTTTAATAGTTTTTGTTTGGTCCCCATCCAAACTTCTGTCCCGTATCTACATCCATGTATATGAAGCTGTAACCTTGAGATCAGAGAGTCCGTGTGGGCTGCTCTGATGTATCTGTCTTCCCAAAGGATTCTGGGAATGTTGGGTCCCACACAGAGTACATGTCTACACCTGGGACTATGCATACCTCTGGTCCACACACAGCACTGAGGCCTGGGCACGGCATTCTCACCATGTGAACTGTTGGCTCTTCGGATTCACTATTTACAGTGAAGTCACGTCGAAACAGCCAAACAGTCCCACTATATTTGTGTCATGGATGTAGACGGACAGACAGACAGGCAGACTGGCTGTGATGTTGACAGGCTTAAATCTTCACCTGTCCAGACAGAGAGATTGGGTGTGTGAGTTCAGGGGTTAAAGGCTACAGAGTTTGGGATTACGTCTGCAAACATCACAATTGTCAGTTTGCCTAATGTTAAAAGCAAAATTGACTCTTGTGAGCTTTGTTGTTACGTCATTAAAAACATACTTGGAGTTGTGTTTTGTTTATTAGTCTACATCTCCAAAGCTCAGGGTGTCCTGTTCCACCTTGTGATGTCATGTTGTGCAGCGGTCCCCAATCTTTTTTGCACCATGGACCAGTTTAATGTCAAACAATATTTTCACAGACCGGGAGCTGCTGATGTAGTGGTAGTTTTCAAGTTAGGAGTGACCTTTTACCTTTTGTTCAGTAGAGATCATAGAAAAAAAAAACCTGCACACTGTCTTACCGTCTTCATCAGGCAAATAGAAAGTGTGAGCTCAGGTGGCCAACTTAAATAGGGTGTGGCCAGCACCCAAGGATGACAAGTCATAAAGGAACAGTGTACCTAAAACAACATAATACAAATTACAAAGGCAAACAACTCTTAAACAGTAATATAAATCATGAAAAAAAATAGCAGAAAAATAATTAAATAGAAAAATAGAACAGTTCAATAGAGATCAGCAGTTCTAGGGCAGGAAGGTGTTTGGAGTTTAAAAACACAGTGGAGCACTTCCTGTATTACCACATGACATCGCAAGGTGGAACAAAATGTTTTCCATTTGAGAGAAGAACAGATATGCAGAATTTTTGCGTTAAACATGTGTGAATGAAACAAAATATAACTCAGGGTATGATGAGGAAACATTATAACATGGATCATAAATTAGTGCAATATAGTCTGTTACTGCAATAGAGATTTTAAGATGATAAATATTAAACTTGGCGTCCATTCAAAAGTATTCAGAATTAGACTCAAAATAAGCTGTATTGCCATTGTGATTGAACAATAGACACTAGAAGGGCACCAACTGCTCCTGACACATTTTGTAACTGTGTGAAGGGCAAATGTTCATCCACAGGCAAAAGTTTAACTACTGTCATTCCTGGTTTAGTCCTGGTTTAGACCTGGTTTAGTCCTGGTTCAGTTCTGGTTTAGACCTGTGTTAGATGTGGTTTAGACCTGGTTTACTCCTGGTTTAGTCCTGGTTCAGTTCTGGTTTAGACCTATGTTAGATGTGGTTTAGACCTGGTTTACTCCTGGTTTAGTCCTGGTTCAGTTCTGGTTTAGGCCTGTGTTAGACCTGGATTAGACATGGTTTAGTCCTGGTGTGGTCCTGGTGTAGACCTGGTGTAGATCTGATTCAGTTCTGGTTTAGACCTGGTTTAGTCCTGGTTTAGTCATGGTTTAGTCATGGTTCAGTCCTGGTTTAGTCATGGTTCAGTCCTGGGATCAGTCCTGGTTTAGTCCTGGTTTAGTCCTGGTTCAGTCCGTATGTGGCGCAAAAGTTCAGCATCTCGATCGATGTTTTTTCTGGGATGCAGAAAAAGATATAAGGCGCACCGCCTTATAATTCGGTGCGCCTTATACTGTAGTCGCACACTAGTCCATATGTTTTCCTGCTTTTTTGTCCTTGGCCAATCACATCCCTGTAATGTTCCTGATAACACAATCTTGACCCCCTTAAATTGCTTTATACAATATTCCACAAACTTGTACTGTGCTATGAATTTAATTCAATTCGATATTGAGATTCAGTCATTGCTTCTCATCTTTCATCAGCTTGGGTCTTTTTAATCGAGGGATTTACAGCCAACCCTAGGTCGAATCCAGTCTGTCAGTAAAAGCGTGTGGTTTGGAGCAGAGTTCAGATAGAAATTTGACTGTTTTGTGTTAAATGGTTACGATTAAAAGCCTATAGTGTTAATGTTCGGGAAATTAATATTGAAAGACATTTTTATTTGTTTTTAATAAGACAAAAGAAACTCAAACTGAAACTCTTGCTCTCATTTGTCAAATCGCCCAGACCGACCACAAACCGCACTCGATCAACATGGCCTATGTTATACTTCTCTGGTGTAGTCAGTGACACATACTGATACTTTGGAGCTAATGTCATCAATATTCCCTGGTAGTGTGAAGCTAACTGAAGGCACTGCTCTGTTTGAAGCTGTTTTACTCAAATTAGACTTTCATTTGAGCACAATCTGACCAAAAAAACTAACTTAATTGAAACTACAACTGGTGAAGTGATTTGTTCTGAACTATCAACATTCGTACTGATGACAGACTCCATAAAATGTGTTGCTTAAATCAATTTGGTATTTTTTTCTTGATTTTTCATCTCGTTGCTAATGTGCGCATTATGTCACCACGGTAATGCCTAAACATTCCTCCGGCAGAGATACACGTAGAACTCCCCCGATGTGATATCACTGCAGAGTATCAATAGACAAGTTGTGATGACTACATTCACATTCCCCAGTCTTTTTCAGCCTCACAAACCTCTACCACTGCAAATTACGCCAACCTCTTGAGTCTTTATCTATCTATCTCCCCTTGACGCGATCAGTTTTCTCGTAAACTGAGCGCCGCGTACCATCTCTCTCCCTCTCACACATGTACCGGACTGTCACATAGGAACAGATGAGTTGCGCAGTAGGTGGTAACATAGTCCGCATTCCTAACTTGTGTGCTTACATCGGCCGTAACCAGAGCTCATAGGGGAGCCTCACCCAAAATGGTCCGAGCAGGCCTTATCCATCAGCTGGGTTGCATTGCGTTACAGAAACAACACGGGTTAGTTCGTTAACCTGCTAACCCAAAAAAGCGCGCGCCATGTGACAAGACATCTGCAGCGCCAGAGATATCCAGTTCATACGGGCCAGAAGCATTTTCAACCACGATGATTAATATAAACTAACAATCTCCAAGTGTAGCTAATTCTTCTTTGAAAGTGATCTGGGTGAAATCAGTTTTATTGGCCGTGGATCTAAACAAGGGCTAATTTTGAATTTGTTGCGCTTTTGGTGTGAATAGTGCGTATAGATGGGGTCGCATGGGTTTTCATGGTAGTTTCGTGTTTCAACATATTCTAAACATTGGGTTTTTGAACTGGAAACTATTATTTTTTCTGTAAACTTGGCTAACAATTGAAAGAAGATAAAATGTTTGTCTGTGTATATCAGTGGAGATTGGTTACAGGTTAATGTAAGGTCTTGTAGTGTTATAGCCTGCTTAAAGGTGCATGGTGTAACTTTTCTAGTGGAGATTCCGTGACCTGCTTGGATGGATGTAATTTTGCTGCCTAAAAAGTTCCACAGTATGATATGACTATTTGAGTGTATAATCAACAAAACCGGTGGCATAGCCTTGGAGACGCACCCAAAATAAAATAAAATATTGCTTTTGCTCCAAATATGACAAGTAAATCCCCTCGGTTACGTGCTGGAAAGACTTGTTCGGTGTGTCACCACCACTAATGTCAGAGATCAGCTCCCTGGCATTCACAAGAGCCTGTACTTACATCATCACGCTACAGCGTATAGTAGCCACACTCTTCAGGGGACCAAAGAATGTGGGAGAGACAGAAGTCAAAGGAGCCTGGTCCCCGGGAGTGAATTTTGGGAGAAGTGACATGTTACAGTTGACAAGGTTTTTCTTAGCACTCACCACTCTGTCAGGTTTGTCCACAAGATTTTTTAAAAGGGTCTATATTAGGCTATTTTCTGATCCATGTTATAATGTTGTTAACTCCTCAAAAACATGCCTGGAGCTGTGTTTTATTTCATTCGCACATGTTAAACATGCAAATCCTGCATATTTATGCTTTTGTTTGATTATTTCAGACCTGGAAGTGCAACTCTCTACTGAACTAAAGGTAAAAGGTTGCTGTTAACTTGATATCTACCACTACATGACGTCACAAGGTGGAACAGAGCATTTTGAGCTTTTGAGATGTAGACAGGCTAATAGTAAAGGTTTACTCCTAACATTTGTGAATGAAACAAAACACAACTTTATATGTTTTTCATAAGGTAACAACATTATAACATGGCTTAAAGCTCACACAAATCAATTTTGTACAACCAGGACCTTTAAGTGCGAGCTTTTTTCATTTTTTTTTTTTACTTTTTTATATTCTCGCATTTGACAGTGGCTCTGAAATGTTTTACAATGAATTGCAATCAAATCAGAATTGCAATTTGAACTGTTAAAAAAAAAATCTAATTCATTATTTGAGACTATTCAGTAATTTCTTCTATAAAACACAAATCTGTCTTTAGCCTATTTTAGCCCTCTTCAAATGCCTTATGTTTATGGGTTTAGAAAATTCACTCTTCATCCTGAAAAAAGGCTATGTGAAATGCAAATTAAAAAGTCTGCAATTCAATTTTTTCCACCCTAGTTTGACTCCTCAATATATTTCCAGTGCTGATTGATTTTAAATGATAGCACCTGTATTTCTGTTTACATTTTTTTTATCTGTTCATAAAAAAATTCATGAATAATTCTAACATGCTAGATTCATTCATCCAGTATGCAAGGGGTTTGTGATGTGTTTAGGACCATTTACCCTACAACTCTACAGTGAAAAATATTAGTGCTTAAAGTATTCCCAAACTGTACTTTAGAGTCTCACGTTACCCAAATCCTCAAGTTTTTGGAAAGTCCCAAAACACCTGGTCAGTCTAAATGCGATTAACCTTTGTCTGCTTTAACAGTGTTTTATGTAAGTGTGTTTAGTAATTTGACCCCTTTTCTAACCTTTTTCTAGTATATTGTTCAGGTTGAGAAAAAAACCTTCAACACGCAACATCCTGTTCACTTATTTTGACCCTCTCCCCTCCTGTACCCTCTGATTCTCGTCCTATTGGGTTACCTTGCAGGATTTAGCAGTAGTTCCTCTGTTCTTTGGTCTATGTTGCTGTTCGCTGATGTGGGACTCTTTCTGCTCCACTTGTTTGTGGGAACAGACACCTGCACACACTTAAAAGCTCACAGGTGCTGCCATAGAAAAACACTTCCCCACACGCATTTCCACATCATTAGCTCTTTTGCTTTAGCTCAGCCAATGTTCTGGTAATGTGGGCTCCATGTACTGTAGCAGACTGATGTGGCTGTTACCATAGTGATTAACAATATAAAACTAAATATTTATCTTTAAAGGTGCATTGTGTAACTTTTGGGTTGAGGATCCTGCTGGTTTCAGTGGATATGTCATTTGCGCTGCCTGAAATGTTCCACAGTGTGACATTAAACAGCTCTTTTTTTTTTTAACATTTATTCATTTACAGGTGGTTTTATAGCTCAAAAATACCTCAAAAAACAAGTATTTTGACTGTGAACAGGGTCGCCTCTCCAAAGATCTGACTTGTAACTTGGTACTGGTTTGGTCTCCATGAAGATAGAAAGGTTTAGTGCCATACTGTGAAACATTCTAGACAAAGCAATAACATCACCATGGAGAAAAGCATTTGACGGACCTGCCACCAGAAAATTTTAAAAGGGAAAAGTTCTCAAAAATGTTGCATATCACAGAAAGCTGAACCTCACAGAGCAGAGAGTGCAATTTGTTATTGAGTGTAATTGCATTGCATTATGGGAATGAGGGGCTGTACCGAAAACTGTAGTTCAGTGGTTTTGCCAGCATATTTATAATGTGAATGTAAAATGCTAAATAAAAATAATGTTAAATCTGCCAACACACTTAATCCCTTTTCGTTGAATGAAAACCCAATAACAGAATTTTGTATAAGATTTACTACAAATAATTCACCTTTCTATAAAACTGTTTCATGTACAGTACATGACGTAAAATATGGAAAACTTGAATTATTGCAAATATAAATATAGTGTGTAATTAATTTGCATTCATAACAATATTCAGTGGATTTTACTCTCATGAAATATAAAAACAAATTAAGGAACACTTTGAAAGTGTATCAGATCTCAATATGAAAATATATATGTTGGATATCTATACAAATAATGTCTTACAAATAATGGGTAATGTCTGAGGAACAAAAGGATGTCACCTCTTAAATTTTCAGCCTACAAAGGTCTTAATTTTTTTTCACATTGAGCTCTGATGTATTTTCAGCATGTTTCTTTAATTTTTTTGAGCAGTGTATGTATGTTTGCAACTTTATCCTGCAGATCATTAGGTCAGATCAAGTCAAATCATTGATAGAAACTCTTTTTACAATAAATATATATATGTATATTAATCCATACATGGTAAAATACAGCTAGTTTTATTGTATGCTTATATTTCTAACGTATCCCTGGACAATATCTTCTCTAAAAAGCTTTTGAAACGTGATCCAGGTCTAACCGTATATTTCTGGCCTATAAAACACACAGTGAGTTCCCATCTGTCTGTAGTCCATCAGTCAGTGCTGTGAAGTCCAGCTTGTATATTTCTCCAGTTCTTTAAATGAGAGCGTATAAAAAGTCTGGCCAACACAAACCTCCACTTTACTCTGTGGGAAAGACGACGATTCTTAAAAAGCATATTTTACGACACCCTAAGTTCACACTGGCTCCCATTCACCTCCTATAGTGTACTTACTTGTCTTTTCAGATACGTTTTTTCCATGTCTTCCTCCCTGTATTTATCCCTACTCCACGTCTCCAGCCTATCCTTAACTTTTTGGCAAGAAAATGTTCGATTCTCTTTAAACCCTGTTCGTGATCCTGCATAGTAACTTTCCAATGGTTTTTTAGGCTTAATCCCCTTTGCCGTAATAAGTCATTTAGGCAGTTGGAACCCCGAGCGGATCTTGAAACGGGCTTTTTGAGAATTGTTGATTTATTGTTTATTCTTTGGTAGGTCATAAGGAGAGAGAGAGATGTTCACATAAGAGCCTTAATGCTTCCCGCTAGACCACAGAGACAAATGGGACATAAAACGGTGGTTGTGAGTTAGGAAGTTGCTCTTAAGTTTTGACTTTTCATACATTTTCTTATCTCTACTCATCCATCTTGCGCGTTGTTAATGTAGCGCCATGACAACGCCGGGCTGTGAAAATGGTGGGTTGGATGCACTTCCAGATGACCCCGGAGTGAGGGCGGTGTTCCAGATAAAGGAACATGGGGAGGATCCTGGACCACAGCCTAATAATGGTGGGAGAATTCAGTGTACTGTGGAAGGAGGTGGAAAAAGAGCAGAGCA